>APFE030808608.1:94647-112252 GCA_000404065.3 Pinus taeda
AGAAGATAGAGACGAATTGCAGCAGGTGGTTTTCACCCACATTGGGTTTCCACCTTATATCTTGTGTTCTTGTGTGTGATTGTCTTTTGCTCTATTTTACTGTTTTTGGTTATTGGTTATTTGATACACAGATTAACAATCAACATCTAGTAAATTATAAGTTTGCATAATATACGCGAGTTTCCTTCTACATAGTTGCAAGTTTAATTAACTGAAGTAGCATATATCATTTGGATTTGAAAAAGGAATATTTGACTTGATAATACGATTCACCCCCCCTCTCAGTATTATTTCCAACAAATGATAAAGGTATGGTCGTAGCCATCCATCAAGACATAGGCATGGCTGTAGTCATCCATCAATGAGCCATGTAAGCAGAAACCAATCCACGCAGCCCGAACATATGTAATCTGAGTTTGGGGTCTTGACCCCATTCGATCACAGTACAAATTATAACATGCGAATAGACGTGCTGAGGTCAAGCATGATAGAAAGTCGCTTGATTACCAGTCAATGATGGAAACCATTAACAATCGTGAGAGAAACTACCTATAATGCCAATGGTTCTTAAGGTACTAGCTAGCACAATCCACGGAGTGTGGAAAAGGGAGCTGAAGTTGAAAACTCGTGGAATCACCCAATCGATGACCAATGAAGAAAGTTGATTGTCAGGTGTGAAGAACTTTCCTTTGAGGCATGCAACCTCTAAGGTACCAAGGGGAGCTCTAGATCAATTTCCTAGATAATGAGCTGATGTCGACAGGAGACGACCCATCGCAGGAGAGCCATAATGTTTCCCCCATCAATGACATGAGACGAGGAACAAGAGGTAGATGGTGAAATAGGGTATCAGAAAAAGAGACAGAGGTGTAAACTGCAGAAGGATTATACTCTTGAACATGTCGGCAACACGACTTCGGAGGGTGGCAGCATTCAAGTACCAAGGGATCAGAGGCTTGATGAAAATGGCATGAGTCAGATGGAATGAGGCTAAATGACAACCCAACCCATGGAAGGTGAAATGATGATGTATGGATATCCCAACCTGACAAGAAGCAAAAGTGTCGATTTTCAAGAGTGACTTGCTACCATAGACAATCAATGATAAACCTGTTGTTGAATCCAACCTAGTAAGAGTTTAACGAGCCCTAGGGAGGAGAAGCTCAAGTCTCGTCATGGTGATGAATCCAATGTCGTTAGGGTTTAATGAGTTTGACATAGGTAAAATCAGAGTCTTTTTCATGTTTAGAGAGTTTGAAAAAGACACAGAAAAGAAAACTCCAAGGGGGTCCTTTTTTGTAGATTTGTGTCTCTCGAGCTCGAAAAAGAATAAAACAATACTCGAAAGAACCGCTCGACCATTATGATTGAGGATTACTTTTCATGATTAGTGACTTCGACCTGAAAAGGTAAAAAAACGCCTGAAATCACGTTGTTTCATAACCAATAACGAGCTTGAAATGACAAAGGCTCGGTAATCTTTTCGTTTTTAGATGGTCAGAAAAGAGCTTAAAGGTGACTGCCTCTTATTTATTTTTAACGAGTCAAGAGGAACAACTCGACTATCTTTTCATTTTTCAAGTCGGAAAAGAGCTACAAGTAGACCTCCATTTTTATTCTCTTTAATGAGCAAAAAGGGGAAAAATACTCGGCAATCTTTTCATATTTTACAAGTCAGAAAAGAGATTAAAGGTGACTCGTCCTAGAAGAATGAGAGGTATAAAGGGTAGCAACTAGTTATGGCAATGGTGGAACTGCTCAAAGCATGTAATGGTCAAGAGGCTGGCTAATAAAACCACTCATCCCTACGGTTCCTCAAGAAGGAAAAATGACCAAGTGAAAGCATATAATCGGCCAAAGAGATGGTGGCAATGGAATGAAACAACCAAGGCTCATCTAGCAGAATTTAGCAGATAAACGGTAATCACAAGATGTAAATCAGGTATGGGTTCATTTTTACACAAGCTTGAACCATGGAGAACTTTGCTTGGATTTGGTACACAAGCTTGAAACGAAAAACTGTGCTTGTTATGAGTTCACATGCCCCTAACATAATGATGCAAATCGAGATACATGCCCCCCAAGCTTCATTGCATTCAACGAGGTGGATGGAATGAAGGTTCACTTTCGAGATCTTGGAAAGACTCGACTTGGATTTTACGAGATCTTAATCAAAGACTCGATTTGGAAAGGGAGTTGTTTCATTTTTTAATGAGGTTGACACAGTAAAAGAACTATCTACATAACCCTTGTTTCATTTTTTAATGAGGTTGACACAAGATCAAGAGCTTTCCTCAAGACACCCAATTTCATTTTTTAATGAGGTTGAGACAGGAACAAACTATCCTCGTGACTCCTTATTTCAATTTTTAACATGCTTGACACAAGATTAGGAGTTTCATTTTTAATGAGGTTGACACAAGATCAAAATATCCTCAACACTCTTGGTTTCAATGGCCATATGAGAACACGACTCTCAAGAGGTCTTCGCGAGATGGAAGAAAAACACTCTGGGAGGAATACATGTCATGAGGTACTTATGACAGATCAGGTTCCAATGCCCCCAGTACATGATGTACGAGACCATCTGCATGATCATCAGCAGAGGCGGAGACAAAACAAGTAGCCACATAATTGACCTGTGGCAAGGAAGGTACTGCTTGCGAGCAAGAACCAAGAGGGGGTGACAACTGCACAAGAGGCACCAGGGGAGTAAAGAACGATAATTGATCTATGGTCACCATTCTTCCATCATGTGGAAAACAAACCACATGGTAAAGTGAAGAAACAAGAGCCCCCATGGCATAAACATAGTCACAGCCAAGGAGAAGACTGAAATCTAAATCACGTTGGACAATCAATACGTCTATATAGACGGTTTTGCCTCCCAAAGTAACAGGGAACTTCAGAAGGATCCCTAACAGTTGACTAGTTCCTCCGTCAAATGCTAACAGATTTTGTGCGACCGGCACAAGCTGTGGGGAGCCCAAAGCTTGCAAAGTAGTGGAAGGCATAAGACTGAAAGATGCACCCTCATCCAAGACAGTGCCAGGTACTGCCTTATGATAGGAATGTACTGTAATTTGGAAAGGCACATGGGATGGAAGGCAGAAATCAGTCAAATGACTCCAGTTAAAGGAAATGATTGAACTACTTGGTGGGGGAATCATATGATTGCCCCCCTGCTCTACAGGAACTGAAGAGCGACCCTCTTGACTAGCGGGGATAGGATGGTCATTCCCGGACTCAGGAGAATCTAACGAGATGAGAAGAACATGAGCAATAGAATCATGATGCTCCTCCAGAACAGAGCAATCACCAGGTGGTGAACCTGAGTTGACACTCTCTCTGACCAATGGTTGGTCTGGAACAGGCTTAGCATAGCCAGGTTCGGAAAGAGGAGGACGGACAAGAGAAGAAGCTAAGTCAATCTCTTGGTTGATGTGGAGAGGGTCTGAAGAGATCCTCTGATAACCAATGGGAAGTTAGGGTGAATAAGCTGTAAGACTTTCCAAAACGGTGGAAGCTTTATCCATGAGCGGACAAAGGTTGCCTTCACATAGCTTACAAGGGAATTGAATCTTCCCTTTCTTCTTACTGTTTCAAGTTGATAAGGTAGCATCTCCATGGGCTTTAGAGGATGATGAGGGACGAGCTGGATCGCAAGACCATACTTCTAAGATCCTAGGAATGCTAAGACAATCATGAAGATGATGGTCACCCTTGCACAATTTACAAGGAAACTTAACCTTCCACGGAGGAGCAGAAGGTGTTCGACCTGGGATGTACTTGGAGCAGTAGCTGCATAAGTGGCCTCACATTTATCAGACTTCTTCTTCTTCTTCATCTTCTTCTTCTTCTTCTTAGTCTCCTGGTTACTAGATGTGAAACTCTCACTAGGCGAAGGAGGAGGGGAGGGGGAAGAAACAGGGGAAAAAGGCGTGGGTTCAACCTTGGAATCATCGTGCCGTGGTTCAAACGAAGGAGATAGTGGAATAGGAGTCATGACGCTCAGGACCACCGAGGTTGAAAACAACCACACGGGCAAACTGATGGTTAACCTAGGCAAAGACAATGTTGCCATATACAGAGCACTGACATTTCCAAATGAAGGAAACAGACCAGGATTTCCATCTTGGGGAAAACCTTGGCGAGTAGACTCACGGAATGTTGCCATCGAGAACAAGCCTGAAAAACAGTATTATCACAACCAAGAACTCGAACTTTTACCAGGAATATTTCGTGGGTAGTAAATTTTATGATGTAGGAACAAAAGTTGACCTTTTGATCTTTAAAGAATCGAGAAAAGGACCAAAAGATGACTCTAGTTGCCTTCGAATATTTAATGAGCCTGAAAGGACAAGTGCTCAGATGAACCTTTTCTTTTAGGGAGTCCGAGAAGGAGCGAAAGTGACTACCTTGGTAGTCATATGAAAACCAAGGACTTTCCATACGGCAGTCAATCTTCTCAAATGTTGTGTTCGGTGCGTTACAGTTTGTAAGGTGGCAGACACGACTTCCTATGGATAAAGGATGATAAACCTAGTGGGGTCTGCCAATATATACGTGATGGTTCGTGGGAGCTCAATTCCATACTAGACCACTATTGAGTCACAGAAGGAGCAATCACCCAACCTTGAGTGAAAACAATAGTGACTAGGTTTAACGATGCCAGAGCACGTCTCTAGCCTAGACCTCTAAATAATGAGTGTTATGTTCCAATGCATTGTTAGATTTATTCAGTTCATTTTAAGGTTGATCTTGAATTATGTTTCAATTTTCAAGGCCTACTGTATGTATATCAAAGAACCTAGGATGCATCTAGAATGAGCAAAACATCTTCCATTTCAATGAACACCTACCTACAGAAGGGTAGGGAGATCATTCCCAAACCAAGAAAACCAAGACAAGCGAATGCAAACACTAAGAACCACAATGCATCAATACACTAATCTCATGATGCATCGATACTACTAATGAAAGATGTAAAATGTGCTTTCCAATTTTTCAAACATGAAAATTCGTAATGCAAATGTACTTTCATATGCTAAATGAATGCAAACTTTTGATTTTCTTTTCATTTTAAATTCAAAGAAGCAAACAAGCGAGTGTGAGCCGATCGATCCAAACAATTGTGATCTATGCTTGGTAGTGAAGAAATCGAATCATCATAAAAAAATGGATGAATAATCGACACTAAAATTCAACTAGCGAGAAAACAAGCAGCGAAAGAGCCTCAAGAAAGTCACAAGACGGTTGTGGATGAACCTTGAATAGACAAGTAACCCAAGAAAATTGATTCAAGGAACTTGAAATAATGATCTAGGTCACATAAGCAAAAAAAGCAAGATTCATTCAACAAAGCTCACAAGAGAGTGCCTTAACCATAAACAGTGAAAAAAAAGTCATGAAGCAAGTGAGAAAATCAAGGGAATAGTAGGACTGATGGACTCAAGAGGCAGAATTGAGAAAATCAATTCTACAGCAATCAACGTGGGTAATACATAAGAAACAAGCATTGATAAAGCACTAGCCATAGCAACAAAGCGATGTTAGCGCAGAACTACACAAATTTCCTGCGATGGTCCAATTTTAGAACCGTCATGACTATGAGGCATAATTACGCGACGCATAAGATGTTACAAAAGAGTGAGCACGATGATAGCGCAACTATTAAAATTAAATCTGCAATGATGTTCAAAACAATGACAGGCGAACCAAAACTCCCAAATCAAAAATAGTCAATCCTTCAATCAAATAGGAGTATTTCCTAGATCAACCCAGGAAACTCATTGGACTGATAACTAATCCCCAAAACTTCAAAAGAGACCAAATAAAAAAATCAAGACAAGAGCAAACAAGAAAAAAACAAAGGCCAAAACTCCCCAGCGGAGTCACCAATTTGTGATGCAAGAAAGTGTTCCCTCTGCGGACAGAGGCAACCCCTCTAGCCCTAGAGTGGGTCTAGTCACAAACAAGGACATATCAACAATAGCTTTCCTTAAACAGTCAAAGTTGGAGGCCTACCTCAACCGATGGTCGATAGAGTTTCGTTGCGCTACTCCAGCTTCCGCTTCCTTCTCCTCAATGAGTAATCAACCTGAAACAAAGCAAAGGAAATACAACAAAGCATGTAACCGAAAACAATAATGAACTATTTACTCGCAAAGTCAAGAAGTCATGAGCTATCAAGTACATTACATACAAGACATAAGAAAACATCATTGATTGCGTCAATAATGAAATAAGAGTTAGCTTGCAACCAAAGTCTTGACGTCACAAGCCTTCTCAAAAGGGTTCAGCCAGCCTGTTCTTCAAGCATTCACTCTTTGGAGATGGATCTCCCAACATACAAGAGCTCTCTCACTCATACATTTTACACAAGATTAAGGGCACTTCACAACCTTCCACAAGCCATCAACAATCCCACACTTGCCACTCTCACACCAGCTATCTTAGCAAACTCACAGAACACTAACAGCACTGCTCAACTAGCCAACTATCAGAAACTCTAGCAATGCAAAGCAATGGTGAGAGTTTAAATAAGAGAAGGAGTCTCCATGAAAAGTGGAAAGGAGAGCTTATCATCAAGGAAGGTAGCACAGTTGACAGAACTACCACACTAGGGAAATAAGGGTGACATAAACAATGCTAAAAACCAGGTTTGGAGTCATCTGGAAGGCTGACTGTTGGAACAAATTCGCCCAATCTGGATCATCGCGGGCACATAACTGATATTCAGTGTTGACATCACTAGTGATCAGTGCAGCTAGTCAGATCACTGTTGAAGAGACCACATCGCCCTGCGCTGGTGCATAAAATCGGGCCATCGTGGGAATCAGATGTACTTCTGCGCTGGGAATATCTAAAAATCAATCTTTATCTACATGTCGTAATATATTTCTTTACCAAGAGGAATATATAATCTTTATCTACATGTAGTAATATATTAAATTACCCATACTAAGGTTATTTAAGTAAAAACCCTCTTTAGGTTATTCAAGTAAAAACCCTACTTTTTTTATCAGGACGAATATATAATCTTTATCTACATGTAGTAATATATTAAGTTACCCATACCAAGGTTACTTAAGGAAAAACCCTCTTTAGGTTATTCAAGTAAAACCCTTCTCTTCTCTGCATTCTCCTCATCCATTAGAAGAGAAAACTAGAATTGGAAAGGGTAAAATACTCATTATTTAGCTTGCAATAGTTTAAACCATTAAAAACTAAAAACATAAAAACTTACCTCTACATCATAAATTGTCCTAACTCTACACCTCAAATTACAAGGCACCATTGAATCCAAGACAAATTGCCATTATGAACAGCTGTGGTGTTTGTTGTCAATCCCATGGTGTTTGTTTATAGCCCCCCACGCAAACATTCCCATGGACACGCCTACCTCGTATTTTTTTATTGTCCCCCGCTCAAACAGTCCACACAACACCTGGTGTTTGGTTTACTTTACTGTTTCCCACACAAACAGTGCACACAACGCCTGGTGTTCGGTTCATTGTCCCATGCAAAACCTCTTCTCCTCTAATGTCGAGTGAATGACAAACACATGTATAATTCCCCGATGGTTTTTTCTCTTTTTTTTTTCCCCCCTCCTGTAAGAGATCTCCCATGAATAAAGGATATTAAGAGTGGTTATCAAGAAATGAAACCTAACTGAAACGGTTAAAGATAAACTTTATTAATAATATTCTATTCATATTGAAATTGTAAATAAGAATATTTTATTTTACTTAAGTTTTTACATGAGTATTTATGATAGGGATATTACACTGAGATCTAATGTGGTTGTACGCGAGGCACTCTAGGAGGGAGTGGTTTTCATCCTCGATGTTCATATTATCACAGAGATGGTAGATCCTTTCCATCCATGGTGTTTTAGGAACTGCCCAATGACCTGTTTCACTATGGAGCTCATGAGAGTTCATTCTAATCTTCGTATATTAATTTTCTTCTTTGAGATACTTAAAATAGAGAGATACTTTTGATCTTCTAGGGTGGGGTTGATGACCTTCTTATAATAACTTAATTTTCTTTTCATCATTATCGTTGATCTCCCAATAGTTTAACCAGGCCCTTGTGTCTTTATACCACCCCCGTTTGAGCCTTATGTGGTTTTGGATGGAATTTAAAGCTAGGTCAGGAAGTCTATGATCTCCTATGTTATTGAGTTTGTGCTTGTACAACAGAAGCCTAATCATAGCTAGGCTCTCGATAGGGGAATGACCTACTTCTATAAGGAGAATAGGATAGGTTGTATTGCTTTTAATTTCCAGGTTATACATTATAAAGCGCTTCTGGATTTGGGCACTTCTAGATTTGGTCAATCTTTCTCCAGGATTCTGTAGAGATGGTGCAACCCTAAACCTCACATCCATATAAGATAACAAGGGTGACTAAAGTTTCAAAGAGGAACTTCTTTTTATCCCACATTATGAGGTTTTTAATAGTATATAAAAAAGTCAAAGCTTGAGATTTATTTTCAAAGTAATTATGTCATTTTTCCCGTTTAATTAAATTCATTAATTTAAAAAAATCATATGAACAAGTGTCATATCAAATGAGTTATGGTTTTTGGCATGTGGTATTGATGAGCCATGATATTGGCTGATGGTATTGTAACCAAACCTATTTTCAAATTAAGAATTTCTATGATATAGTATTGATAAGCCTTGATATTAGCCCATGATATTGTAACAAGGCCTATTTACAAATTAAAAATCTCTATAATAAAGTGAGAATGAACTCTATGATTAAAAATCTATATTTATATATTTATATTATTTATATATTATTTCATCCATGGCAAAACAGCAAAACAGCCGGGAAAACAGCCAAACAGCGGGGAAAACAGCAGAGTATTGATGTTCGATCGGGTTAGGATGCAAAACAGGAAAACAGGCAAACAGCCAAACAGCGGGGAAAACAGCAGGGTTATTCCGATCGTATCGGGTTAGGATAAGGCGGGTTAGGATAAGGCGCGTGGAGATTTATCCAACAGACCTGCAAAAAACCCGAAACCTGAAAACCCGCCGCCAGATGTCAGCACGAGGATGAAAGGGGAGCCGACGACAAGTGTCAGCGGGAGAACAAAAGGGACGATGAAGGTCCCTTTCAAAGGAAAGGCCTATCGGCCTAATTATGGTAGGAAAATACAAGTAATAAAAAAGTAAGTTTTATTATTGTTTCTAAACATAAACATAAATACAATGGTATACTTATAATATAAGTATAATTATGGTAGGAAAATACAAGTAATAAAAAAGTAAGTTTTATTATTGTTTTTTGGTGTTTGGAATAGATTTGCAAAAAACTCCACCAATTTCGTAAGGACCTAAAAAACCAAAAAATAACTCATATGGCAATACACTCTATAAATATAGTTTTTTTTTTGGTAAGTAATATTTTCGAAATTTGCAATGGACATAATTTCAACATTGCGCAAATTGCCAACTTTATCGAAATGGTTATCTATCCTTTCATTTATATCACTCGCAGAGAGCCACCAAGACACGCCGAGGTGGCTTCGAAGGTCTACGCGCGTGCATTACAGCCAAGTTATCTATGAGCAGCACGTCCCCCGCTTCCCACTTCACCTCTACGCATTCATTGTCCATAACTCTCGCACTCTCCTCCATTACTGCGCTCGGAATTGCAGAACCATCTCCACATAAAAGTCTGTTATAACTCGCAGCTTTTTTGTACACAGCACCAGGAATATAGTTAAACCACACCTTCTGATCGTTGTATCCTTCGAAGCTTCTCGTCGCAGGAAGCGGCCCTGCTATGATATTCGCACTTCCGTTCGCCATCCACACCAGCTTACAACCACGAGCTTCAATTCTGAGAAACAATTCTGATCGTTGTATCCTTCGAAGCTTCTCGTCGCTTTAGGCATGAATGTGCACGTGACTATCCCTTCTTTGCTAACGAAGCTCGGGAATTTGCTTTCCATTTCACTAGCCACCTTATCACTGCGAACAATTGCGGTCTGTCCACCCTCAGGAGGTGCAAGCTCGCAGAAGAAAAATAGCTTCGATGGAAATTCTTTCATCTGCATGAGGCAAACAATTAACTAATGTAAGAGGCAAAAATTATATTGAATTAAAATATTTAAAAATTTGATAAACACTAAACAATATAAATTATTTTTTTATTAAATTAATAATTTAAGTTTATTATTATATTATTATAAATAATTTTCGACTTAAGGTAAATAGATAAAAACCTAAATATACATTTTAATTAAATTATAAATTTAGTAACAATCCTTCCAAAAATTATATTATATTTTTATATTAGTTAATAATTATAACCTACATATTTAAATTTAAATTCACAGAATGAGTGCACTACCACCATTCCAAATTCAAATCAGGGTTAGAATTACCCAAAAAAAAAAGAAAAATAAAAACCATATAATACCATAGAAGTTTATAAAACCATATAATTACCAAAAAAACCATATAATTACCATATAATTACCCAAAAAAACCATATAATTACCAATTTTTTTTAATAATTTGATGATAAATTTGGTGGACGTACATTTAACATAGAAGTTTATAAATTAATTTGGTGTATATTTTAAATGAACACTATTTTTTAATTTAAATATATTTATTTGTATATTATTTTAGATGAGGATTTAAAATTTAAATTGTGTGGTGATGTAAAGTAAATTTAGTTTACAAAAAACTTTATATTTATAAAAAAATAATTTAAAAAAAATAGTGAATAACTTTAGGTTTAGTCTATAACCATGAAATAGCTAGCATTTTTTTTTATATATAGGAATTCAGGAAGTTTAGTAATATAATATTAAGATTTTTAGTTATTCAAAATATATTTTTGAATGTATAAATAGATTGAATAGCGTGAAAAACCCTAAAGCACTTGAATTATATAAATTAGATAATTTAAACTCAATTTTTTAAAAATATCTGACAGATTTTGATTAAAATTATCGAGGAAAAATAGTCGTGGTCATTTCTTCTATAAATTAAATTGCACTTTATAAGAATAAGTGTTTTCATATTTTTTCATTTATCAATATTTACCAAATATTTAATTTATATATCTATTTATATTTACCAACTATTTACATAATTAAAAAGGAAACAAAATTTACCAATAAATATATACTATGAATAAATTTGTGATTATTTATTAAGTGGTGATGGACAGAGAGAGAGTTCACCAATGGATTTACCTAGAGACTAAAAAGTTAAATGGATACAAATGGACAAATTATAGTATAAAGTGAATAATGACATGTATCTATGCTTGATTTTGTCAAGATAAGATCAATAATCAGATCTGGTAATAGTTTAAATTTATTTTTTATTTTTTGGTGCTGTATGATTTGTCTTCTTATTTAAGTTGTTTCCAGATTTGATTATTCTTTTCCTCATGATAAACCACACCTGATTGGTTCGAAAAGGTCGATAAATGTCTTTTGAGGTATTATTGAATCTTTTATTTTCTTAAAATCTAGATATAAATCACAAAAGCCTAAACTCGCTTAAATAAATATTATGATTATAAACATAAATTTATATAACTTATAATAATTAATAATCTCAAATATATACCAATGTTGCAGTTATAGTTATTGGGATATTATCGGCAAGAGACAAAATTGGAAAAAAAATCGTAAAAATGAGGAAATAATCGGAAAAAATGGTAAAATACAAAAATATTCTTTTTTTTTTCAAAATTTTTAATATCTAAAGCATCTACAGCATAAAATAAATATATTGACATATAAATATGATAAAAGAACTAATATATAAGATGTGTAACATCATTTTTAGTGCTACATCACACATAACAGTGAATCATGTCCTAAATAGTAAATAATAAGTCCTGACTCCTCACTCGAGTCCCAACTCAGCTTCAAAATATCAACAAAAAATATAATAATGTATCTCAGATAATGAGTCATAATGTCATATACAATGAAATGAACAAAATAACTAAAGTTTAATAGACTAATACTACCGATTTCCTCTGCCCCTCTTGCGAGAAAATGCAATAGCTTTCCCTTTTCCTATGGATGTTGATGTCGGTGGAGTTGGTAGTGGACTCTGTTGTGCTCTAGAAGTTGAAGAACTAGGAGTTATAGGAGGTATACCACATCCTCTACTGGTGGCAGGGGTAGCCCAGGTAGGTGGTGTCACCTCCTCCTCCTGTTGCTCCTCCTCCTCCCCCTCTATGCCTTCCACTACCTCCTACTCTAACCAATCATCGACAGACTCCATGAGAGGCCTCTCGGCATCAACCCTCCATGTAACAGCGATGTCAATCCCATCCAATGAGATGGACTCCATATCAGGTGTCCTCTCAAGTTGCCTCACCCACAATCAAAGATTGTAGTAGACGTAGACCATGTCATTAAGTCGCTGGGACTCCAACCTGTCCAAAGATCATGAAATAAATATTATAAAAAAAATATTGTTTAACAAATTCAAAAAAATATTTTAAATTTTGCAATATTTTAAGTTTTAAGTTTAAACTATTGCACTTCTGGTTGTGTATTTTTTCAAATACACTCCAGTTGCTCTTGCATCCTGATGAGCTACATGTTTGGCTAAGGATTCGAATGGTAAACTTTTATAGATGGAGTACCCAGGCACCATACATTCTCCCCCATGCATCTACAACAAAATTACAAAAAAAAAAAATTAAATAAACATAAGAAAAAAATGAAATTTGAAAATTGAAGCAAAGTAGGAAGTTATGAACTTGAAGAGAATGAAATTTGAAACAAACTAAAAAATACTTGGCATTTTAGTTGTCCTATCAGTCACAACCATCTCAAAGCCAAATGTGCCACTTGCCATCCTATATGCCTCCATTTCTTTAGATATTTATGTACGTTCTGCTGGAGATCGCACTATCCTCTGAACACAGGTTAAGACTCCATCCATGATCTCAGCATCAAATACGAACCCACATGGGTAAGAAAATGCAGGGTTCAGGTAGATCCCTGCAATATGAATGGGACGATGGAGTGTGTTGTTCCATCGTTCATCAATCACTTCCTATAAGAGGAGTTGTTTCTGAAACCTCTCATCTCCCTTATCATCGTAATAGGCCCAAATGGATTCTTTGGCCCTATCCATGGCCTCATACAAATAGCCCATTGTGGGCTTCTCATAATCAACTAATTGAAGAACCTTTGCCAAATGTTCAGTAATGGTGCACACCTCCCGCACTCTCGCCCAGAAGTCTTCCTGGTATGAAACTAATCTGCATATGGCCTCTCCCTCTAGTTTGCGGCTCATTGTCAAAGTACAACACTCCTCTGAAAGAAACATTCTCTTCACATCCCACATAGAATTCAAGAGAGATTGAAGAGATATGAAACTGGTGGCAAACCGTGTAATGGTGGGGCACACCAACTCTTTATTGTTGGTGAATTTTCTCATCAAAATAAGCACAGATGTATGATTATATATAATTTTTGTAATGCTTTTTGATGACTCAACAATATTTTTGACAAAGGAAATTTTTCCTATGTCCTCCAACATCAAATCAATACCATGTGCAACACAAGGTGTCCAAAATAAAGTAGGATGCCTCTCCATAAGCATCCTGCCAGCAACAACACAATTTGTAGCATTTTCCATTATGACTTGGACAACATGTTCTACACCCACCTCCAAAATAAACACATCCAGAAAATCACATAAAGTTTTTGCATCTTTGATATGTGAAGATGCATCAATAGATTTCATGAATGTTGTCCCATTGGGACAAGTAACCAAGAAGTTTATAAGGGTTCTCCCTTTTTTGTTGATCTAACCATCTGACATCACAGTGCATCCTATTTGTGTAAGGTGATACTTCAATCTATAAACCCCCCATGACATATGATGCCCACACAACTTGCAACTCAAGTTCATTCTATCAAACCCTCCATCAGGTTCACCAAATTCCCACAAAGGGTCCAATTTCCTTGGCATGTTTGTAACTTGGTTGAACTCTTGACTCTTGAATTTTAAATTTGTAAGATGAAGTTTGAAGTTGAACTTTGAACTTTGAAGTTGAATGGTGAACCTATGGCAAAATAATGATTGAAAGTTACACTAAATAAAAAAATTTACATATATGTGTAACATAAAAAAATACATGGAATTTTTTACAATTTAACAAACGAAAACCCCATCAAATAAATTCAAAAATATTTGATAAACAATGGGTTATTCAAACCCAACCAAGAACATAAAAAAAAACTAAAACAAAACACACAAATTTTGTGTCCATACCAGTTTGCTGGAGAAAGTTGATCCTCTCCTCCTTAGCGTTCAATCCATCAAGGTTTTTGACTCGTTTTTCTCCTCAAATCAGCTCCCAATCAACAAGTTTTTTCTCCTAGGTCACTCCCAATCCACCTCTGCTCCCGACTGTTGAAATGAATAAAAAAGATCGTTTTTTTCTAATATAAAGTCGTTGTCCGCCGGCCCAACGATTTTTACTAATTGAATCGTGATTTTTTGGCTTGTTATCGCGAGTATTTCAAAAAATCGCAAAAAAAATCGACTTAATAATCAGGGTGATTAAATCAGGAAACAAAAATCGCAAAAATCTGATTTAATCGTGATTTTCGCATCACTAATATATATTCTCTTGTATATTATGGTTAAACACAAACTACATACCTATTATTTAAAATCCTATTATATTACTTTCATATTATTCGTTATATTTAGCCCTGAATATTTTAATTTTCTCCTTATATAGTTTATTTTATATTTATAAAAATTTAATATTATCAAATATTTTACACTATTTGAATTTATTATTTTTCAAACATAAAATAAAATAAATAAAGGATATTATTATTTTTTAAATATAACATAAAATAAATAAAGGATATTTGTTAATAGAGATATTACACAATAAGAAAGTGATTTGATGAAGATATTGAAAGATATATATCACTTCAATCAATTTCTTAAAAAAAGTTGAATCAAATTTTTGGTGGTTAAATTTTAATAACGAATTTAATATTGAATAGATAATTGTAGTTTCTTAAAAAGTTAAATTATTTTAATAATAGAAAAATAGATTATATATATATATATATAATATATATATATATATATATAGATATAGATATAGATATATAATTTAAAGTGTATGATGTTGAAAGTGTGATATATGTTTGTTTATTTTATTATCAATTTTGTGTTAATAAAAAAGTAAATAGATGAGGAATTACATTTTGCATTCAAAGAGAATTTCCGCTCATAATTTGAGTTAAACCTTAGGGAGATATTGAAAATACGAGTTGAAAAAGTAGTTTTATTATTTTATTATCTTTTACTCCAAAAATGGTGAATCATCCCTCATGGTTGACATCATCATATTGAATCCTATTGGTCCTTATAAATTTTATTTTAGTTGTACAATTTTCTTAGGAGGGCCATTTTAGACCTTAAAATTACACTAATGGCACTTGCATCAATATGAGCGAATTGTATTGCAACTATGTATTTATTCTGTGAGAAAAAGAGAGGAGTCTGTGTGAGAGCGAAGATGAAGTTATAACAAATGTGTTGTATGTTGTATTCTTTTAGTTTGATGGATAATATAAAAGGAAGCACATGTTGTTTCTCTATGGATGTAGCCTAGATTAGATGAAACAATGCATATTTTTATCTCTCTTCTTTCATGCTTTTTTGTGTTTCCAATATTTTTTATTCATTACATTGTTATTGAATTTCTAGCAAGTCGTTCTTCTTAATTGTTCACCTAATTTCCTCTGTAGCCTTCCATTATGAGAGACTCATGTTGGGTGTATAGTTGGAGCATTGGCCAGCGCATTGTGTAGTATGCTAGACTTACAACAACGAGAGTTGTAGTAATGAAAATTCCAAGGCTTTTGTGATTTGTAACAATTTCATTGATCATAGGAAATTTTTAGCATTCCCTTATGTAAGCGACCATGTTAGTGTTGTAGCAACATAGAAGAGTTGCAGTAATGGAACAGAGGAGAGTCACGGTACTTGCTTGTCTCGGTTTGAGGAGTTGCAACACTTGTGTGTCAACTGGAAGAATTTGTTATGGGGTTGTAGTTGGTGTTGTAGAACCACAGAGGAGTTGCAACCACTAACTTTTGCTCCTATTTGACAATGTCAATATGAAAGATGACAATTTCACAACATGATGCATAAGAATAAAGTAAAAGTGGCAGAAAGGAAAATTTTCTACCTACATCGGAAATAGGGTGATAATGGATGAAAAATGCATAAGGAATAAATGGGAAGTTGAATAATAACATCAAAAAGGTTACGAGCATGTGTTTAAAATGTGCCAATTTGGATAGCTACCAATTATCAACATAAAGAAGGATCATGATTATACTAGCTAGAGTCAGGTTGACATAGCATTCTTCCTCCACACAAACCCCTTACTTGATGATATATTTTCTAGAAAGGTAGGGGACAAGGCACAATCTTACTTAAATCCTATATTATAATTAATTTATTTTGGCTAACCCTTAGTGATCATAAACTTTGGATTAATGTTCTCACACAACCTTGTGCACAAAATATGAACTTTGAAAGGAACTTTTAATTCTTTTAATCTACTCCAGATGTCATTCAAAGTATTTTCTAAAGTCGACAAAACAAGATAAGAGATTGGTTTGATTATTGCAATACTTTTCCACAATGAACATAACATGGTGGTTAAAAATTGAATGATATAATATGGTGGTTCGAAATTGAATGATATCACCTAAACTTAATTTATCCTTTAGCTCTATATAGTTTCTCTTGTATCTTAAAGGTAAAATAAGGCCCTCATATTGAGACAAAGGATTAGAGTTGGAATCAATGCTAAAAAAAATAGCTTGATTAGTTGTTGTTCTAGAATTAAAGTCTCCTAGCAAGAGGATATTGCCTTCAGTTCTTATATTGTAAATATCATGTTCGAAACCATTGTAATGACATTTTTTATCTAGATTGTTTTTCTTATAAAATATATAATTAATAGATATAGAATGCCATATTTATATATAGATTTTCTTGTATTTCTTCCTTCACTAGTTCTAGAGTTTCCTCATGTTTATTTTCTTTTAAATGAAAAGTTGAAAGGTTCAAGACTCTTTTCTTTCACTCATGATTTAACTTTGCAATATTTCTCATTTATTATTTGATGCATATGGTATCTAATTTACCTTGCAAACTATTTAGGGCCAAATTTTTATTTAGCTTTAGAGAGAGAGAGAGAGAGAGAGAGAGAGAGAGAGAGAGAGAGAGAGAGAGAGAGGGACGAGAGCACGAGGGGGAGAGAGAATGAGAGCGCAAGGGGGAGAGAGAGAGAACAAGAGCACGAGGGGGGGAGAGAGAGAGTGGGGGGGAGAATGAGAGAGTGAGGGTGAGAAGGGGAGAGAGAGAGAGAGAGACAGAGAGAGAGAGAGAGAGTGAGCGAGAGAGAGCATGAGAGAGAGGGAGAGATAGAAAGAGCGAGAGAGGGAGAGAGAGAGAGAAAGGGAGAGAGAGAGGGAGAGAGGGAGGGAGAGAGAGTGAGAGTGAGAGGTGGAGAGAGAGAGAGAGAGGGAGAGAGAGAGGGG
>APFE030808624.1:897-189453 GCA_000404065.3 Pinus taeda
TGTTAGGATATTCCGACACATAGGAAATAGTTAAGTATAACTTGGTCTAGTGTAGAGTTAGGTAAAGTGTGTTTCTTTACTATGTACTTTTGTAACTTACAATCTGACGGTCATAATATGTAGTGATCTGATGGTTCATTCTCTCTTCGGTATTATCGACGCTTGATCCGTGGCTTAACACCCAATTGGTCCATGATCTCTATTTAAAGAGCATGGAGGGTCATTTGTAGGTTAACCGTTGATGAGAGAAGCTTATGTAAAATTTCATTCTTTTATTAATAAATTGCCTGAAGTGGTCGCGTTGGCTCAGGCCGTGGACTGTTTCCCTCTTTGAGGGTTTTAACCATGTCAAAAATACTGGTGTATTGATCTGTGATACGAGTTGATTTTCTAATAAAAAGATTGCACGGGCTCCTGCATTTCTCGGAAGCAATTATTGAAGATTTTTTAAAGTCTGCGGGAGAGGAAGATCCCATGGACGCTGTCAAATCGCTTCATGATCCATACAACCTTTCATAGTTGGTGATTGTGTCTATCTTCGACCCCAACAGATGTCAAGGCCAAAGGCAGAAATTTTATGCGTTGTTTTGATAACTATTATATACATTGTTTTCATAACTATTGTTTTGACATATATATGTTGTTCAACTTTGGCACACCACAACAAGCAATTTGTAGTTTATGAGATTAGGTACAACTCTTTCTCTGGCGATCTGTAATCCCACAATTGCAATTGTTCCACATGCTATCATTAATGGTTACAAGAATGTATTAGCAGTCACTATTGAACTTGACTATTCTTTTCCACTGGCCGAGAAAGTGAAGGAGTATTTGAAGGATCCAAGCAAGTTTGCAGTTGTTGTTGCCCAGTGTGGCATTGTATTTAAAACTCATTATAGTTTTTGTCTACATATATATGCATTGATTCCTTGATTCAACTACTGCATAAGAGTTTGGTGGGTTGTATAAAGGCAATGATTGTTTTGACAAATAAAAGTAATCTTTTTTGGAGAAATTTTTAGTTGGTTGTATTGTCAGAAGATAGTGTTGGTCATGAGTAAACTCTTATTTTTATGTGATGGATTATAATTGGTGTTTGCTGGTTGCACATTGATCATTCGCTGCACATTCATAAAGGATATTATTGTGTACTGTGAGTGGGTATTACTTTTCTGCATTGAGTAGTAGTTGTGATCAGTTTTTAAGGTGTAATTCTGACATTGGAGAAAAAAATGGCCAGAACTAATGAAATATTAGAGTTCCTCAAAACTCTCATATTGTCTACTACTCATGATACATTAAAAGTCAGCAAAGTTTCTCTCACAGACATTCAGGTCTGTCTACAAAATGCACAAGAGAAATTTGATTTTTTGCTGCTCAAATCTCAGCTACAGCAAGAAGAATTAAAATAGAGGAGTCATTCTGAACCTGTTTCTGTTCAGAAGATTGAAACAGACTCCCATAAAGTAGCAATTGTACATGCAGATGCAGAAGTTCAGTTTGCACTTCCCAAGCCCATCATTAGACCTTGGGAATAGCTTGTCCACAACAAGCATAGAACTGGTCTTGGATATGACAAGGATGTGTCATTTCATATTCCAGACTACTCAAAGCCCATTCAGTTTCAAAGTGCTAGATTCCTTCATGACAGTTCACCTCCAGCTATTCCAAATTCTACTTCTCTTCCACAGCAACAACAAGAGATTGTGAAATGCCAACACTATGACCGAGTTGGCCATTTGAAAGATCATTGTTTTGATCTTCATCCATGTAAGCACTGTCATAAAACCACCCATTATTCACACAGATGCTTCAAAAACAAGTCTCCTACAAGAACAAAGATTCATCTAGGATGGATCACTTCTTGGCAATGGGCATCAACAGCGAAGAAGATATTTCAGTCACATGTCAGGACTTGTTTCAGAGTATTGAACAGTCTTGCAGTTGAGTTTTCTCCATCATCTCACCTTGTATCTGACAAGGGGGGAAATGATGGTCATCTACAAGCTTTAAAGTCACATCAAGTGAGCTTGAGCCATAACCTACCACACCAGTTTTAGAGTTGTAGCCATAAACAAAGATGCCCCTGAACATGCCTTCAGTTGGTAATCTAGAACACTTCCTCTAGTAGAAGACTTCATCTTCTTTCCAGTTTCGGAAGAATTCCACAAACAAAATTGAGAACACTTCCTCTAGCAGAAGACTTCATCTTCTTGACATTTTTGGAAGAGTTCCAGGAATTGCATTAAGCATTCCAGAGTTGTTGGTCATCTTTAAACCATCACAGGTTGAGACTTCCCTTTTCAGGTTGAAGTTCTCCCTTTTATGCGGGGTGAGACCTCCCTTCCATGGTTGAAGGTTTCCCTCTTCAAAACAATCAGAGCACTTCCTCTAGCAGAAGACTTCAGCTTCTTGCCAGTTTTAGAAGAGTTCCAGGAACTGCACTAAGCATTCCAGTGTTGGTGGTCATCCTTAAACCATAGCCCTTTATACCAACATTTCAGATAGCACATTCAACCTAGTACTACCATGCATTTTTGCATATTTTGTATTACAACTCTCTTCTTGGACTCATACATAACCCTTCGGATTAAGGGGGGGAATGTTGGACACCTAATCCTCAATGGGTTAGTGTGGAAGTCGAATAGACAAAAGGAGTCCAAGAGACCTTGGGATGTGGAACCCAACAGTCAAACCAAGTACTATAAATGTATATCACTTGTTAATAAAAATGTTTTCTCATGTTTTATCTTTCAGATTATGTTGCTGCCATGTGTGTTTAACAATCTCCAACCCTCTCCTTGAATGAATAGCCTTCCAACCTTATTTCTCCAGCATAAGCCTACTTCCAACAGTCCTTTCCAATCCTCAGGCCTGTGTTAGCTTTATAGGCCAATAGGGCTAAGTTTGGGATCTATTTCCCAAGGGATGAGATCCACTAATGATTGGATAGGGGCTCCACAAAGAAAGGGAGTAGCTCCATGATGGGAGGGATCAGGGTTGAATAAGCATCCATTCGAAGCTTGCTAGTTGGGAAATATATGAATAACAATGCTTCTAGACTTTACTTCTTATTTTTACATTTGTTAAGTCATGTGTGCAAGTCATAGTGTAAGATAGAGCGTACTTATGCGCAATTTCTAATGTACTCTTCTGCTTATGCGTAGAAATTGACTAGGGAACTGCACATGAAGCCAAAAATAGGGTTTTCAACCATGGGATCTAAGAATTTCATTATCTTTGGGATAATTTGGATTCTAACTTTGCAAAAAGATTCTCTGGAAGACATTTATGGGTAGCGAAGGATCCAAACCGATGGTCATTTGCCTAATGCGACAAAATGACATGTAATACCAACAAGGATATTCCTCATCTAGATAGCTTCACAACCTCCTTGACTAGCAGCCATGTACTTTGCTTATGATAAACTGAGTGCAACTGATCTTTACTTCCTACTGCACCAAGAAACTGTTGCTGACCCAATACTGAAGATTCCTCCTGATGTGCTCTTCTTGTCGGATGGACTCCCAGCCCAATATGCATCTGTGAAGCCTTGCAACTTCACTTCCTCTATCTGTATGTACCGAAGACCAAACTGAGGGGGAGGTATCTCAACACATATTTAGCTGCCTTCCAATAGAGTTTGGTTGGCTTAGCCATTGCTTGACTAAGTTGGTTAACTGTAAAACATATGTTTGATCGTGTGTTCACCAAATACATAAGTGAACACACAAGTTGCCTGTAAATAATAGCCTCCACTACTTCACCTGTAGTATCATCTTCCTTCCTCCAATTCCATGTTAGAGGAGTCTTCATGTGTTTGTTTCTCTCCATGTGGAACTTCTTTAGTATCTCATTGGCATACTTTCCTTGAGATACATATAGTTCCTCATCTCCTTGCCATAATTCCATACCAAGGAAATAATGCTTGAGCCCCGGGTCCTTCATCTCAAATTCTCTTGCAAGATCCTCTTTGCAAGATTTTACTAGCTTCTCATCACCTGTTAGAATTAAATCATCAACATATAATACTCTAGTCAATAATTTACCTTCAACCATAATATAGTAAAGGTTTGAAATTGGTTCACTTTTGGTGAAACCCAACCTGAATAGATGTCAATCCTGGTGTACCAAGCCTGAGGTGCTTGTTTCAATCCATACAACGCTCGCTTGAATCTGCACACATGTGACTCTCTATTGAAGCTCTCAAATCCTTTCGGCTACTCAATGTACACCTCTTCCTCAATCACTCCATTGAGGAATGTTATCTTCATATCCATCTGATGTATCTTCCATCCGTTGAGGAAAAGTGCTAGAATAGATATGATTGAAGAGTGCCTTGCTACTAGAGAAAATGTCTCCTTGTAATCAATTCCCTCCACCTGAGAGAACCCTCTGGCCACAATTATGGCCTTGTGTTTCTCCACACTCCCATCTGCTGCTTGCTTTACCTTGTAAAGCCATATGGAACTCACCATTGACTTGTCTACTGGTCTTGGGACCACTTCCCAAAAATTGTTTCTGGTAATGGAGGCATACTTATCTACCATGGCATCAAACCATACTAGTTGTTGCACTACTTCCTCGAATGAGGATGGCTCTGTGAAAATTCCTGAATCTAACACATCAAAAACCCCTACTTCAATTTACTAGTTTACAATCTCCTACTTGTTCTTTACATTAACAAGTTATTTAATTGCATAAACATCGAAGTAAACACTATTGAAACCTTCAGAGGTATACAGATCATGCACTGAAATAAACAGAAACCATAACAGAAGGGACACTATTTTTTTGGACAATCGTCCCCGGAAAAATCCAATTTGGGAAAACTAGTGTAACATATAAAGGGTTTGTATTATTAAGCAGATTTTGTGACTACAACTAGGGTGCTAGAAATGGCTCACCCAACAGAGAATTTCCTCAACAGTAGTACCTCTATCTAGAGACCGATATTCCGGAAAATCAGCAATCGGATGATCAAACCCCCACAATGACTCTGATTGTTCCCTATGTTGGACAATGAAAGTTGCTCCAAGCACTACTTAGGAACTGCGTCACTCCTCTAGGAGCTGCATAACCCTCTACCGGCTCAAAATCTTCTAATATGCTCCCAGTTTTCCCCATAGAATCCTCCAGGGCTGCCTCTAAAGCCCTCTACAACTGCTATGTCAATCTCTATGTCCCTCTGTGTCCTCTGCATCAACTCCTACTGCCTCTGCGTCAACCCTTCTAAGGCCTGCGATGTCTCTCCCAGCACTACACTGCCTCTCTGTTATGTATTCTTTAGCCTCGGATGAAAATCCCTTGTTGAACTTCCCCTCACTACAACTCTGATCACTAACTTGATTTCCTTAGCAAAACTCGCCCCAGAAAATTGAATTATTGATCTCTCTTAGTGTGTCTCCAACTGACCCTCAAGCCTCCTCTTATACTTTTCCCATTGACGATTCAATGACTGAGATTAAGACCCTAATCAACGACTAAGATTAGAACTAGATTGATCCTTGTCACTTAGAACTTTCTCACACATATTATATTAATACACATTAATATTTTAATTTTCCTAAGTTTAGGCTTAAGAAATCATTAAAAATATTAACTATTTTAATATCTCTTCATCCGAGTGGAATTTCTCCAAACAATTTCTGGGTCTTGGAAATCTCATGTGCCTGAGCCTCTCCACCAAATTTTGTGGCTAGAGCACATCTGATGCTACCCAAAATCAACACTCCCTCTTAGCAAGGAATGTGCTCTAGCAATGCTTCACCATAAAAGCATCACATTGATCCTCTGCATCGATCCTCTGTGTTGATGCTTGGCTCGCTGCCCCACATCCATTGCATTGTTGCTTCTTGTACTACTTCCCATGACACTGCTACTACCACTGCTACATTTGTATTGCAACTCCCTCTCAAAATGTTGCCTCATGCTGCCCATAACAATTCCATCGCTAACTGTTGCACTGCAACTCAGTTACCAAGAAGTAAGTAACTGACTTCACCCAAACTCTGACATCTTGGTCAGTCTGGAAGCCTCGTGATGCTAAAGCTTCTTCTGCTGCTATCTTGTGCTCCCTCTACTACCACTACGTTGTTGCAAACACTTTTGTGCCTCTCACACTGCTGTAACCTCTATTGCGCTACTACATACTTTTGCACTCTAGCATTGCCTTGCCGCTCCATCACACCTTTCTCTACCTGACACCTGTCATTATGTTATTATTGTTAATGGCTCCCGTAGCTATATTTGATCCAAGAGTTTGGGCACCTCAAGCATCATGCCCCTGCATGTAGTCCTCTCGACTACAACTCTATGTCTCCCCACCTTTTCTCTAAAGGTGCATGAGCACTCATGGCGCAATTGTCATCAGCATCGACATCCTTCTTCGCCTTTGCTCGAGAAGCCTTAGAGTTGGAAGATTCTCCCTTGCCTTTCTTCTTGGGGCACTGAGAGGCATAATGTCCCAGCTCCCCATAGTTGAAGCATTTGACCTTGGGGATGTCTTCCTTCTTCCACTTTTGTACCCCCTGTTGTCCCGCTAATGCGAGAGCTGCATCCTCCTCCTCCTCTTTCTTGATTTGAATCCCTTACTGCTACTCCCTGCCTTGGTCAATTTCCTGATCGCTTCTTGTTGAAGATTTTCCCGCTTCTCCTTCCAACTTGGGAGAGTCACTCTGCCAAAAATGCTTTGGACAAATGTCTCCCAATCCTTGGAGACTACATTCAGATCAGTTATGAACATGAAATCTAGATCCGGTGTAGACCCCATGGAAGTAAATTGGTCACGAATTCCTTGCAAACTGAGAAGGAACAAATCTATCTCCTCTCCTTTATATGTGATATGACCTCAGTTAATTCTCCAATGACATCTTTCGTTGCACCGGAGAATCCCGGTATAAGGTGGTCAATGTCTGCCACATCTTCCTTCTTGTGTTCTTCTCAACAATATGTGGTATAACATGATCCTTGACCCCGTCTAGGATCATGCATTTCTCCTTCGCCTAGGCCTCCTCATACTTCTCATTTGCATTAGGATCAACTAGGAAAACTATTGTTCTCAAGGCATAGTCCTTGATGCGATGTTTATCCAGGATTACCAAGATCCTAGCCTTCCATAAGACAAAATTGGAAGCCCCGTCCAATCTGTCCTGATCCCTCAATCCGTTCACTACCATCTCTACTCCTCCTCTCTAGAATCCCTTTGAGTCTCCTCCAACCAACTGTCAAATCACTCCTCTCCAATCCTCCTTTTCCGCTGCAACCTAGATGTTGAGGTAGTGCTTCCCTCTACCTTGGTTTAGTCTCCTTAGACACTATTCTGCACTGATAGAAACAGTGTCCCACTAGCTCCTCAAACGAAAATTTGCACAACTCCCTTAGCCCCGACAACTGAAGAATCTCAGCCCTTTAGGCTCCGCACAATCACTCTGTGGGTTGAATCAGCTCCTCCACACCAACTGTGTCAAACCTTCCTGGCATAGAAAGATGACATGGCTTTGTGTGAGCCTGGTTTCCCCCCCTGCCTCTGTGTTGGCCCTTCTCCCGACTCAGAGTACTAACGCAGGTATTGCGTGAGCCTCTGCATCACCCTCCTGCACTGTGTCACTCTTCCTCTTGCCTCTTCAGCTCTAGAACAACGCTATCTCTCGGGACAACTATTTCTCTATTGCAAATTCTGATATTTCCCGGTTGGTGCCTTCAATCACCTATGATCTACCATCCCTCTAATACCATGTGAAAAATTATGAATCTAACACATCAGAAACCCCTACTGCAATTTATTGGTTTACGATCTCCTACTTGTTCTTTACATTAACAAGTTATTTAATTGCATAAACATCGAAGTAAACACTATTGAAGCCTTCATAGATATACAAATCATGCACTAAAATAAACAGAAACCATAACATAAGGGACACCATTATTTTTGGACAATCGTCCCCAGAAAAACCCAATTCAGGAAAATCGGTGCAGCATATAGAGGGTTTGTATTATTAAGCATATTTCATGAATAACAACTAGGGTGCCAGAAATGGCTCACCCAAATATTCTGGAAAATCAGCAACTGGATGATCAAAGCCCACAACGTCTCTGACGGTTCCCTATGTTGGACAACGAAAGCTGCTCCAAGCACTACTCAGGAACTATGTCACTCCTCTAGGAGCTACGTCAGCCTCTCTCAGCTCAGAATATTCTGATCTTATCCCAGTTTCCCCCACAAAATCCTCCAGTGCTGCCTCTAAATCCCTCTACGAATTATGCATCAGCCTCTACGGCTTTTGTGTCAGGCTTTATGGCCCTCTGCGTCCATTACATTAGCTCCTACAGCCTCTGTGTCAGCCCTTCTAGGATCTGCGTTGTCTCTCCCAACACTGCACTGCCTCTCTGCTATGTATTCTTCAACCTTGGATGAAAATCCTTGCTGAATTGCCTCTCACTACAACTCTAATCACTAACTCGATTTCCTCAGCAAACCTCGCCCCAAAAGATCAAATTCTTCATCTCTCTTGGTGTGTCTCCAACTGACCCTCAAGCCTCCTCTTATACTTTTCTTGTTGGCGATTTAATGGCCGAGATTAAGTCCCTAATCAATGGCTAATATTAGAACTAGATTGATCCTCGTCACTTAGAACTTTCTCACCCATTTAATATTAATATACATTCATATTTTAATTTTCCTAAGTTTAGACTTAAGAAATCATTAAAAATATTGATTATTTTAATATCTCTTCATCCAGGTGGAATTTCTCCAAACTATTTCTGGGTCTTGGAGATCTCATGTGCCTTAGCCTCTCCGCCAAATTTAGTGTCTAGAGAACATACGATGCTACCCAAAATAAACAGGATAAATCTCTACACTCTCTCTCATCAAAGCCATGTAGCCAATGTACCGATCTAGTGACCTCCTCTTCCTACGCTGTGATATGGGTGCTCCCTGCACATTCTCTCTAGCTTCATGCATCAATCTGTTAGCCTCTCTAGTGTGATTCCTTCCATCTCTGGAAGTCTCTGCATGAGTGGGTGCTTCCACTCATTGCTCCTTAGCATGTGGTTGCTCCACATCATCCTAAGGTTATTCCTTTGGAGCTAAAAGCTACTCATTTGCATGTAACTAAAGCTCCCTCTCAAGGGAACACCTCATGGCCTTCTCTTCATCAAACTTCACATCTCTACGAACCATTGTCATCTTGTGAGATGGTAGGTACACCTGATAGTTGTGAGGTGTATCATTGTACCCCACAAATATGTCCAACTCAGCTATTGGTTCTAGCTTTTTCCTTACATCCTTGGTAACATGATAGTAAACTGATGAACCAAAGATCCTTAAGTGTGCCACATCTGGTTTCTTACTCGAAAAAGCTTCTTCTGGTATACTCATCCTGAGAATCCAACGAGGAATCCCATTTTGCATATATACAGTTGTGTTGCATGCTTTAGCGCACAAGTGCAACAGTAGGCCCTAATCATGTAACATCATCCATGAAGCTCCCATACTACTTTTGTTCTTCCTTTCAGTCACCCCATTTTTTTGTGGGTTATGGGGTGTTATTAACTCTCGTCGAATGCCTTTTGATGCATAAAAGTTATTGAATTCATTCAACACATATTATCCATCGTTATCACTCCTAAGAGCCTTCACTTTCCTGCGAGTGTCTTTCTCAACAAGTGCTTTAAATTCACAAAATTTAGAGAAGGTCCCATATTTATTCCACATGAAGAAAATCCAACACTTACGTGAGAAATCATCTACAGATATTACATAATGCATGTGCTTGGTCATGGAGGTTGTTAAGAACGATCCACACACATTTGAGTGAACTCTTTCAAGGATTGCTTGTGCTTGACTGTCCTTATCATGAAAGGTGGCTTTGGTGACTTCCCCAATGACACCCTTTCCCTTATTCACTTCACTTGTCCCAAGGCTATGTGACGAAGGAAATAATTTCTTTTGCTAAATATCACATTGTAGCCATGGTCCTCCAACATAACAACTGAAACCAAATTATTCTTTAGACCCGAAACATACATGACACCTTTTAATGTGAGAGGAGAACCAAACTCCCTCTGAAAAGTAAGAGTATTGATGTTGGTCGCGCTATACCTTCCATCATCTCCCATTTCGATGTGCATCTGGAGGTCCTTCTCCTCCAAGTCACTGAATAATTCTTTGTTGTCAATCATATGGAATGAGGCTCCATTATCCATATACCACGCACTACCCATCACCGATGTCACCATGCAAGCAATGAAGGTGAAATCTAACTTGAATTGTGAAGTAAGACCTTCAACTGTCGCTCCTCCTAGGGGATTCTTGCCATCCTTCTTATGTGAATACTTCGTGGCGTAGTGTCCCAACTCATGAAAGTGAAAACATTTGATCTTCAACAAGTCCTTCTTCTTACCGCCCTGACTAGAATCTCCTTTGGATTGGAATTTCTTTCCTTTCCCATTCTTCACCTTTCCAACTAAGGCACAATTATCCTTGTCATCATGCTTGGATGAGGTTCCATCTTTGGTGCTCTGCCTTATCTGTTCTTACACCAAGTTAGACTACAAACGCTCCCACTCTGGTAGTTTCTCTCTCCCATTTACCGAATCCTGATAGTTGTGCCAGCTCTTGGGAAGGCCTAGAAGTGCTAGGTTGACCAGATCATCTTCAACGACTAAAATACCAACACTCCCAATCTCATCCCGACATTCGGTGAACTTGCTCAAGTACTGTGGTATTGTGTCGCCCTTCTCCATCTTGACTTTCTGAAGCTTTTCCTTTAGTGCCAACTTCCTATGGTCATTGTTGTTCTGAAACAGATCTGTCAAGGCCTTCCACATTACATATGGAGTTCCCTTCCTATGGAGATTCTAGACAATATGATCTTGAACTCCTCCTAGTATGATCCTTCTCGCCTTTCCAACACATTTCCTCCACTCTGCCAGATCTTGAGGATTAGTTGCTGGAGGCTTAGGAATATCTTTGTCTATGAATTCCTTCATCCCATTGTCTTCCAACACTACCTCCATCATGTCCTTCCAATAAGTATAGTTCGAACTACCCTCAAGGGCATATTTGAGTCTCAATCCGTAGAACAACATCCTGCTCGCTCTGAAGAATGATACTGCAAATTTGGTTTCACTTGCAAAATACAAGCTCGTATTCTCCTCTTCTAGAGTGATTTCTGCGCTTGTACCATGTAGAAATTCCTTGTAGATTCAAACTTCTAATTGTAATTTACTAAATCAATAGACTTGAATCTACTCTACTCATCAACGAAAACAATTAAACGATCACGAAATCACAAAGCATACAAGAGAAAGAATTCAATCAACACATTACACAATCATTTCCTGGGGAAAGCCACAACTAAAAACCCCTCCCATCTGTATATTACATTAGTCATAAATTATGATAATATTACAATGCTTTTCTCAAGCCCTAGCGACCTCTGCACTATCTCTATCTATCTCACAACTTCCTAGAAAATCCTAGGCCAATACTTAGCCAAATTTTGGCTTTCCCAAGTCCTCGTTTCCTTACGCTCTTTCCTTGGGAATTAATCCCCTATTAATTAGGTAAATTCCTCAATATGAATTGCGCTATCCTCATAGGACTTCCTCTCACTACATGCACCACATGTACAATTCAGATGATTATACAACTGATAGTACACTGTCCCTGAACTCCAATCTCAACTGGGTAACTCTCATATCTGACATGCATGAGTTATTTATGAGTGAATCATCAGTTAATTGGTTGAACACATGAAGTAATACTCCATAGTATGACCTCCTACTAGTTCCTCCATCAATTGGAACTAGTTTAACTTACTTTAACTCAGTTAAACTGAATTAATTAATTACAACTCAAAATAAACTCAACCAGGGCTCGTATAATGTAGGAGACACTCTACATGACTCAAGTTAGACCCTCAACTTAAATTAACTGAGCCAACTAAGTCAATTTAACTTAGTTAACTTGTACAAGTTGTCTTGTGATGTGGAATTACAATTTTATTCCTAATTTAATTCAAGGACAAAATTAAATTATGATTTTCTTGTTGCATTCAAGAGAGAATCAATGGAAAAATCCTTTGAAACCCTCGATCTAGGCCATAAAATTAATCAATACAAGAAATGGCTCGACACATTCAGTGGCTATGACACTGCTCCATTATGCAGCTTTCTCGGGTTCACTGCAGGGCATGTACAAATCTATGTTTTCTTCAAAGATCTAGTACAACAAAACTTAACAACCAACATAAATCAAGTTGAAGTGATTAGAGAAAAAACACAACGATAAAGCAGCCATTGGACGTAGGACTGATTCCCTTGCTTAAAAACAAATAATGAGCCAACTTCTAATCTAAAATATTTTTGAGGTTCGGGCAGTGACCCATCAAAGATCCACTTTCGTGCATACGTTTTATCATAATAATAAAAATCTCATCATTTCGCAACGAGAACTATCATATTTGAGAGCTAAAGTCTCTGATCTAGTCATACATATTCTTTAAACTCTCAGTAGAGTTAACTCACAATGCACAAAAACAGTCAGCGCTTCAAAACTAGCCGAAGAAAGAATATTGGAGAGTTCAAGGGTAGATCGTGAACAACACATCAAACATAATCATGATGATCCGCATAACAAATTGAGAGTCCAATAAAGGAGGGTGACAATGACCATAAGACCAGGGTCCAAATCACTGTGGGAAAATGACACACAAGGATCATTGTTGGTGAGATCTGTTTCAACATCGAATCCCCTGTAGTCTCATTACAACATAACTCACAAAACATTTCCAATCTCAATTGAAAGAGAACAAAGATGGGTTGTGTTTTAGGCACCCTCACTTGAAGCTGAAGAAACACTGGCCCGCTCCAATCAAGAAGTACCGAATGTTGAAGTACCAAAAATCTAAATATGAGAGTCATGAAACCTAAATGAGGTCAGTGAATATCTAAAGTAGGATTGTTGCAAAGGCACAAGGGTGAAAAACATTGTCAACATCTCCAAAAAATGCTTCAAAGAAACTAGGCGCCAATAAAGAACTTAGATAAGATATTCAAATCGAAGCAACACCATCAACCAACCAACAACCAATGACGAATGTAAATATGGCAACTAGGCTCACACATCGTACAACAACACTCCTGAAGTTATTTGAAAACTGCCACCATCACACTGATTAAACACAAAAAAAAAAATGACAACAATATTTGTCACCATCTAACTGGCCCCCTAAAACACAACTACAAAAGAAGAAAGAATCAATAGTCTTCGTTGTCAACAAATTCCCCCACCCCTCCCCCGAAACACAACCAAGGGTACAAAGACAATAAACCATGAACAATTGATGCAACATGAAGATATGAAGTTTTCAAGCATTGGTTTAATTGACGCCATGACCATCCATCAATCCATCCAAAAATGATCTTGCTAGTCGACACTAGTCCACAATTCATTCTCTCGCATCTCTTCTGTAACAATTTGAATGTTGGACTACTAATTGACCAAGAATGTTGGTGCTTGGGTAATTTATTTTGATGAGGATGTGCAGATGGTTCATCTTTTACCTCTACAAACTCCTAGTTGAGTGCCACAACTTTTTCATATGGAATGGCATCAATAACTATGTCATCAATATGTTTATCACAATTAACATGAGTATTTTCTTCACGCACCTCATAGTTGCATTCAGGTGATGAGGCAACAATAGGGTCATATCCAAGACCTACTATTGATGTCTGCACTACAGGGTTAATATGAACAACAATTCCCTTGTCCATTCTTCCCAAGTCCTCCTCTGGTATATCCCATTTTGCTCAATAATCAGGATCCAATACCAATAGTATGTTTTCCAAAACTGGGTGCAACAATAGCATGTGATGATTCATGATCATCTGCTTCAGTGTTATGAAAATCAACATCATCAAGTGTGGAAGAAGGAAAGCTTGGCACCTTAACATCAATTTGCTCCATATTAGATTTCTGAAGGCGACTAACCTTCAATTCAAGTTCATGCTTAGACTCTTGCAGCTGTTGAATAACTTCATCCTTCTCAATCAACTGTTGTGACAAAAGTTGTTGATGTTCCAACATTGTTTCCTTGAAACAATTAATCTCCATAACATGTTGATTATTTTCCACTTCCAGCTGCTTCTTCAAATTTGAGTAAAAAAAAGACTCAACTTCCTCCTACAAGCCATGAAGGAGGTCAATCTTCTCTTGGAAGTCATCTGCAAGCATCTAAAGATATTTTCCCGTGGTTTATTCCAAATGTTCAACCTTGTGGATTTTCTCATCTATTGATGTTTGCAACCTATTATAAGAGTTTCATTTTCTGCTTGCAATAAAGCTACCACTGACTACATTTGGAGAAACTCTTTATGAAGTTCATTTGCTACCTTCTTCTCACGAATTTCCTACAATATTTTACCCATCTTGATAAAACAAAGCTGGCCACAAAAGCAAAATTGCTACAAAATAAGGTTAATGATGACAACAAACACTGGTTGACACTTCCAATCAAGAGACAAATAAGACCAAACTAAGTTTACATGCCTAGCCAACCAAAAAAAACCAATCATAACCACCAAGCATAAATTGCATTGTAAACCAGATATATGTATGGTCATTCTCCAATGAAAAATATTTTCATAGGATTTTATCATTTATCCATTTAAACTCCTCTTTTGAAAACTCAAAAATCTTGACCCAAATCATTGATTAAACCACTAAGAACAACAAGCGTTCATTGATTCTATGAGGAGAGGGAAGTAAGAAAAGAAGGCTATTGACTTCGAGAGCAACCGTTCCATCCCCATTGAGCAATTTGCAAGGCCAAAGTTCAGTGAAATTCACCAATCCACGCATTAGAAACAGAAGCAGAATTCGGACCGGGACCAAATACAAGGCCTCTATCAGTGCTCCCACTTCAGACATAAGAAACGATACACGCTCTGGTTTGATCCCACTGAAGATTTTCATCGGTACACAATTCTTTGGACAAAGAAAAACACATTATTCTTCATGGATGGCGTTTCCATAAGCGAAATTATGATTTCATATGTCATAGGCACGCACTATTCAGTAAAATCCATGTCTGTATATGCCATCGTTTGGGACGGTTCAGACTGGGCCACCAAGGGAGGGCGATACAGAGTCATTTACAAGTATTCCCCTTTTGTTGTCACGCTAGCCAACCTTATCTTCGAGGGATGCGTTGTTGATCCCCTAGAGGAGTTTCCCACAGTCTCTTGCCCAATTGACACAATGTCCTCAACTTCACTTTCTAAACTTGTCTGGCTCTCAGAAGACCAGACGGCATTAATGGAACAATCCACAGGAAAATATATTTCTTACCCTTACCACGACGATGTTGTCTGCTATCCCGCAAATCCTTCCGACTGTCCTCCCAGGGACCCTCACAAGAAAATTTCCACGGCACATGTCAAGTTCAACCACCACCAGAGGCATCACAAGAAGAATAGAAAATCATGCCGAAGAATCTGATATTACATGCCAATGAGAACCCGGGTGGAAACGACGGCGTTACCCAACAATTTTTCCCGGTCGAACACCCGGAAAAACCACCGCTTGATACCCTAACCTGATCTCGCTGGACGAATGTAACGTTCTGTGATTCACCCGACCTTGTTGAGCATCAAAAGGCATGATGGAAGGCACTCAACCGAGTAAGAAAAGCAGGCATGACCCGCGGTCTAGGAGCTCTCAGTACAACAGTGTAACATTCTACAAGTGTGATGGGAGTCATAGTGAGATCGAAGATGCAAGAGCCTATGATAGGGCTGCCATCAGATGCAATGGGGCAGGAGCAGTAACAAACTTCGAGCCTGAATTATACCAAGATGAACTAATCACAGAAAGGCCACCTGGTATAGAAATTAACACGTTCGGCTGAGATCCATCACGCAAATGGCAGTAGGGAAATCGTCAGCATCGATTTCTAAATAATTTACCCTTCTATGATAACAACAGGTGAGGGCCTTGCGCAACAGGAACTCTGCATGGTTCCTCACTGCGGTCCGCAAAATCCAAGGACCCTTCATGATCTGAATGAGGAGCTTGAATCGATTGTTGCGGAAGGCGTCGTCCCCATGCATAAAGCGGTAGAAAAGAGACCCCAACAAGATTAGATGCCCGTCGTATAGCAAAACCCCATGTTGTGCTGTTACAAAATCGAAGGCTCTCACCACTGCTCTACATATTGCGTGACTTATTAGCGATGATTAAAAAACCGTGTAGTCTAATTAGCGGGAGGAATGCCAAAGTTATGGAAATTTTGGGTATATTTAGAGAAAATCGGTAAGGATTTTTGTAAATCCAAGTTATAGTTGTTAAATTTTAAAATTTAAGGTGTTTTAGACATTTTTGATTGTGCTGAATCTATTTCCACTATAAAAACAAGATTCAAACACTACCTCTACAAGATTTTTTGAAATTTTTTTGCCTGGATTCCAGCGACTTTTCGCTGTCTGGGCAATTCCTCCGCCTCAGTAGACAACTCCTAAAAAAACAACCCCGATCTGTCTCTCAAAAAAAACATGAACCCATCGCATCAAGGAGATCCCATTCATATCTGAACATAAAAATAAGAAACTCAGAAAACAAATAATTATGTAGGGTAGGAATCGCCCCCTTTGATACTATGTAAGAGTGTTTTATTACTCACATTGTTCTGTGAAAGTACATAGAAAGCCTCAATTATGTAGCAATGGAGGAGACCCAATGTCAGATAAGGATAACTACCATTGGGAAGATGCAAGTCCCTATGTGAGCTTACAACTCACCATACTTAGCGTATAGGGAAATGAAGCATTAGAAAAGAAAAACTCCAACAATATCAAATGACGTTTTCTAGGGTGTAAAACTTTTTCGCTTTAGCATAGCACCTTTGTTTCCTATTCTACACATAGATACCATTCTAACGGCACAAAAATCATATCAATTAGAGTTCGTATGTGAAAGTTATGTCACTCAAAAGTTGACCTTCTTATTCTCACCACCATAATTTGAGAGGATGCCATATCAACCCCCATTATTCAGGGAAAAGGGGCTAGCCACATTATTATGATGTAGAAGACTCTAGAAGGGTCTATATTGAAACTTTAGTTAAGAGTTGAGGTAGTCAAACCTAACCACTAGTAGGCTATCATACTGTGTTATAACTGGGTCACGAGGAGGAAAAGGGGTTCCATTCTTTCAAGTGCATTTGTTCCATAACTAAGCAAAATAATTGAAAGTGATAGGAGATAGAGCACACAAAGAGGACTTGTGCACTGTAGTAGCCCACAAGCCACATGCCATATTTCTTTGTACCCACAAACATTTTCTATTCAGAGAAAGAGAGTAGAACGATCTCATATTCCAACTGTGCTTTTCTCCCAAAAGGGTTCCCCAGGTCATATCTTGTGTCAAATGTGTGTGTGACCCTTTATTTCATTGTTCTTTATTTTCAACATATTTTTTAATTCATATGCATGCACTATTAACAATATTCTACAGATCTAGAAATCTAAAAAGAAATAGAACAATAATAATGTAGAATTTCAAATTTTAAATATAATTTTATCATATCTATTGTGATGAACTGCGAAATAAAATATCCACAACAATTTATAGATCATTGTAAATTAAAAAAACTATAAATCATTTGTGCTTTATTAAACATACCATCATTATTTTATATTAACCAAACATATTATATAATTATTTTAAATCATCCTATAATAATAAATTAAATGATATTAAAACACTAAACAAATTAATGTTAATTAAAGTCTCAAGTTGGATAAAACCTATAATAAACATCATAAGATGTTTCATAAATCTTATGATAAATATCATAAGGAACATCTCCCTTAAGCAAATTTATTACTTGAGCAATAAAATCAATGATTATTTAGCATGTGAAGGAGCATAAAACAAAAGAATATTATCTTGGCCTAGGGCTAAGCTAGCCTTACAGTATCAAGCTTGAAGAAGTAGAACTTATTAAATTGGATTACTCTCAAAATGATTATTTAGCATGTGAAGGAGCAAAAAAACAAAAGAATATTATCTTGGCCTAGGGAAACAAAAGAATATTATCTTGGCCCAGGGCTAAGCTAACCTTATAGTATCAAGCTTGAAGAAGTAGGAAGCACTTATTAAATTGGATTACTCTCAAAAGTATTTTGGATCTTTCTGGAAATAATCTTTAGATTTGTACCTTCATCCAATAAAGAGGAGATTCTTGCCCAAAAAGAGGGGATATGATTGCCTCCTTGCCCTCAATCCAATAAAGGAGGAGATTCTTGCCCCAAAAAGAGGGGATATGATTGCCTCCTTGCCTTAGAAAAAAAAGGGGATATGTGGCAATCATGGAGAAAGAAATGTAATCCAAAATGTAAGTTACTAGCATGCCAAACACAAAGGAGTGAAGGGAAAACGACATTTATAATGATGTCCAAAATAAAATTAATAAGTGCAAGAAAGTGGGGCCGTTGGGACGATGAGCCAATCTTCTCTTACTCTTTGTTTTTATTACATTTAAAAACTTTAAAATATTATACTATTATGATGCTATTTTTGAAAATTGTTCTCAATATCATGTTATAGTATTGAATATTGTATTATAATAAATAAGTTAAATTGTATTCATGACAATAATATAATCTATGCACATGTAGAAGAATCAAATACCATGGTATGATGACGTGGAACCTTGATATATAACACAACATTTGAGACACCTAATCAATATGGTAACTTCCATAAAGAGCCGTGTGGCATAAGTCAAGGGTGGGATTGAAGTATGATGACGTGGAACCTTGATATATAACACAACATTTGAGACACCTAATCAATATGGTACTTCCATAAAGAGCCGTGTGGCACAAGTCAAGGGTGGGATTGAAGGATACTTCTTTGCATGACGCTGACGTGCTTGGAGAATCAAATTCTAAACCAACTCTTCTAAATTTTATCACCAAATGATTTTATATATTCTTCTAACACGTGGTGGACTTATCCAAAAGATTGATTATAAACCATGCGAAGTTTGAAAGAAAAAGAGAAAAACAAAGTTTGCAAATGTGTTTGCAGCTTATGGTTGGACTTATGCAGAAGATTAATAAAGTTTGAAAGAAAAAGAGAAAAATAAAGTTTGCAAATGTGTTTGCACCTTAAGGTTATAATAATTGATTTATAACTTTTTTTAATGTTCATGATGGTTATGGGTTACCTATATGTAATTTCATATAGGTTGTAATCGATTTATAACTTGATTCAATGTTCATGGTATATATATAATTTCATTATTAAAAAATTGTGTTTGGAAATGTGATAGAGATTTAAGAGGTGGTGTTTCAAAAGGTTTTTCTTTTATATAGTAAAATATTTAAAGTTAGTGATATAGATTTTATAGTATTATTTATAATTAAATAAAATAAAATTTCGTTTGCATGGTATTTAGATAGATGGGGTTATTCAACAAACTTTGTGGGGTTTAAGTTCTATCAGTTGAGTATAGACATTTAATTTAGGAATAATGAAGAGAGGAAAGTGTGTGAAGTTGATCAAGGAAAGAGAAAACATAGTACTTTACATGATGATTTGTTTCATTTCCTCTATTTGACACCTTAAGTTGCTTATTTCATCTTCTACCCTTTGAGTTGTTTCTTTTATTCAAACAATGATTTCTTGTGGATGCTCATTATGTTGCTAATTGATGGTACTTCAATTGTAGCTAAGCCATCCTGCTTTAAAGGTATAAGATCTTAGAGATGGGAAATTATGGGATTTTCCATCGACCAACCTAGCCATGGACTGTTATCTTTTGTTGATAACCCATGAAAATCCCCACAAGCCAGATAATCATTGCAGTGCTAAATATCAGAACTTGTATTTACACAATTGTTGACTCTGATGCGGCTAAGTAAATAGAGTATTGTGCCCATTCAAAATCCACAAGATCCACCTCCCTAAGGTCCCAAGCTTGATGCGTAAGTAGAGTTTCCATGAAAACCAAATGGAGGGGTTGCATCATAGTTACCATATGTTGTATCATCAAAATGAACTGCCTGCTTCATTTCCCATGGTTTACAAAACACATCGCCATAACCACCAAGCGAGGAAGGACAAAGCCAAACTATTTCATAACTGAGTTATATTGAAGTGCCACCATGTCATTTGTCAATATAGCCTTATACACGACTCCTTATGTCACTAGGTGATGCTCACATAAATGACCAAGTGCTTTCATGCTCATTAAATGGGGAAGTGAAACTATCGATCATTGATATTAAAATTTCCCTTTGCATTGCAAATGGCAAGGTTGGCTAAATAATTTGTCTTAGTGTTATAATGTCTTAAAATGTGAATTGATTGAAACTCCTCAATGGAACCTGGACTACTCTAAATCCTTTTAAATCTTGAATTTAGCTTGAAGTCTAGGGGTAAGAATCCAAAACGAAGGTGTTTGATAATGAGTTTAAAGTCACCCATAATGATTAATTTGTCAATACTAAGTGAGGCCTCTTGTTAGATTCCTTATAGCACGAAATAAGGCTTTGGTTGGTTATTATAAGCTCTTCTCAAACTCTAAAATAATATAATTCTACTTGTCCTTTGAGGCACACTAGCACCACTCTCCACCTCCCTGACACCTACCACCCCTCTTTCTACATTTATTGCTAGTTAAAATTATGTGTCATGATTTGGTTGTATAGTTTATCATGAATTGCCATCTTAGTGCAACTCAACACTTGCTACCCCTCTTTCTAAATGTATTGTTAGTTAAAGTTATGTGTCATGTTTTGGCTATATAGTTTATCATGCATAGTCTTATTGGTGAAATATTAATATTAATGTACATTTTGAAAGGATTCCATATAAGTTATTAAAGTAAAAATGGTGCAACTTCAAGTTATGTTGAATGACATCTATCATCATTTAATATAATACATGTATGGAAGAAGGATTATCATATTAAGCAATTTTTTATTTTTTCTAAATTATAAGTTTTTGATCTCAATCTAATTATAATTATAATTTTAAGAATGTTAATTTAGGCAAGCTTACCAAATCTCTCTATTTATATGTGGATTTTAAGTATTTTAAAAATATCAGTTATTATTTGGATAAATTTCTTAAAAGTGACTAAAGTTAGAGTTTTGAAGAGAATTATTACTTGTGTTGAAGTCCAAGTAAAGATTGGGGTGAACAAATATCTAATTAACCAATTTATCACAAAAGATATTGATTATTGATGGATAAAAAATTAGAGTATGTGAGTTTGAAAGATGATTATTAACTATGTGAGTGTCTATGTAGAGATTGAAATGAACAAATATCTACTTAACCAATTCTTAAGGCAATCCACGAGGCATTGATTATTGATGAATAAAAAAATTAGAGTACAAGAATAAGCAACATTTCTTTATTATCATTTAGGAAAAATGAATAATTATTAGCTCATTTATACCTTTTTATTTGTGCAAGAAAACTTCTTAGCTCAACTTTGTTATTGTGTCAAGTTGCTTTAAAATTAAGACCCTTTTCATGGATAAAATGTATTTAGAGTTTTGTACTTAACACTTCAAAGATTTATTAGCACTAGATATCTATCTACTTTAAGATTATATGCATTTCTCAAAATTTTCAAATTTGAGGTGCATATTTGAAGTTTTAATATTTGATGTGGAATTTATGATATACAATTTTTAACTTCCATAAAGTTTCACTTTGATATACAAAAAGATTTCACAACTTTACTATGCATATCAAACATAGGCTTAATATTAGTGTCTATATTCAATGCACCCAATACATTATCTAAAGTCAACATACTCTAATACACAAACCCTATCATTGTCCAACTATAAAATATAACTCATATAACTTGTTTACATGAGTGGAATACACAAACCCTATCATTGTCCTAACTATAAAATATAACTCATATAACTTGTTTATATGAGTGGATTGGGATTTTAGATATGTAATCTCTAGGTTTGGGAATTTTTTTTATTGAGGTGGGTTGGAATGAGATATGAAATTTTTAGTTTTTTAATTACTATGAGTATCTCAAACTTAATATAAATATATATTATATATATATAATATATAATATATATACTCTTTTGTTGTTAAAATCATTTCAAAATATTATCTAACTTATTTATTTATTGGATTTTTAAATATAAATATTTTACAATTTTGATTTTTTCTAATTTGTCATTATAAAAATTCGCACAATAAAATATTTATTTAAATTATAATTTTGGACCACAACTATGACAAAATTATTTTCCTTTCCTCATTGTGCTAAGTAGCATAAAATGGTGGAATATATAAAACAATTAAATTACAATCTTAAAAAAAACATGTAAAAAGGATGTGTGTATACATGAGCTTCTTTTACCATCCTTGCTTTGTGGTTAAAAAGAAGAAAGGAAGGTTGAGCAAAATTATGTTTATTTATAACTAATTAAAGCAAAAGTATCTTATGACTACACTCATTATGATAAAAATTATGAGATATTCTAATTGATATTTAATTGTAAGCTATTTATTTTTTTAATTGTAAATTATTATTATTTTTGTTTGGTTTGCCTCACGAGGTATTTGAATATTGAATTTCATGTTTTATATAATACTTCATATTATAATAATTGTACTCTAATTATCTTAATCTATTTTGCTATGGCATTTCAGGATCACTCACATCAAATTTTTTATGGCGAACATTTCAAGCAACAAGTGCAAGTCATGTTCAATATATAGATATAAAATGTGATCCAACCAGAAATAAATAAGTGAGAAATACAAGAAAAAATACGTAAGAAATACAAAGAAGGAAATATATATATATATATATATATATATAAAGCTTAATGTATTTATTTATAAAAAAATCTTAAAATTATCACAATAAATTAAAACTCATATTAAAATAAACTTAAAACTCATTTAAGATATTCATTTGATAATTTCAAAAGTTAACTTAAAAGTGTTCCCCTACCAGTTAGTTTAATTATTGAATTTTGAAAGATATGAACCAAATATTTATGACATATATTTGGATGATTGAGCTCCAATTTAAAATGTATTTTTCCGTGTTGATTGTGTGTAAAAATAACATATTCCTTTGATAATTTCTAAATTAACTTAAAAACAAGGCAGCATAGCTAGTGTTCCCTGCCACTTAGTTTAATTATTGAATTTTGAAAGATATGAACCAAATATTTATGACATATATTTGGATGATTGAGCTCCAATTTAAAATGTATTTTTTTTTTTTGAATTTGTCTACTCCTATATTGATACAAAATAAATTTACAAAGAGGCCACGGCCTTGAGAAGTCTAGCCCAGAGATGCTCACATTGCAAAGCTGAACACTGTCCAAAAAGACTTGCTGAAGACCGACCATAAGGGCTTATAGGAACATGACCATCACTAGTACATAGAAACAGAAAAACCCCATTATCGTAATTGAAACTGAAGACTGACCAAAGGTAATTCAGCAACCAAAACAAGATAACTGGGCCCAGACAAGAAAACAGAGAAGCGCTGCCCAAATCAAAACTGAAGTCAGACCTCAAAAACAACTGTGACCGAAATTGAGACCAAAATACATAGCCAGAAGAATGGCACCCATGCTGGGGAAACCGATAATTTGACTTTGGAACAAAGGATTGAGCATGAGAACTGTTTAGCATATCATGGCGATAAAATGGGAGGGAATTGAGCACCTTCGAGCCATGGAGAAACAAAAACCATTGAACGCAGACCCGATTAAGCTTCATGAGAGGTGGAGGGATGCTCTTTAATGATGCGACACCCATAATTGTAGAGGTCTTTGTCCTCAGAGGGATGGCCCTCTTTGCTTGAAGAACCGCCACCAGTAGGGACGCTCGGACCAACCTGATTATCCATGACCTGGGTTGCAATGCACTTACTCGAACCCGGAGCCTTACTTTGCTTGTTATCAATCTGAGTAGTGCCATGCCTATCTTCCGCCCTCGTCTCTAGAGTCACCCCCAGGGGTCATGACAACTTGACTAGAAGTAACCTCTCGAAGCTCAATGGTGGCAGAGGCTAAGAAGGAGAAATTACTGAGAGTACAGGGGAACTGAAGACAAGCTGTATTAGATGGAGAATTGAGAGAGCGCGCTACCAAATTAAGCTGCCCACGACCCCGTCCACAACCACTCCTGGTAACAGGATAGTGGTCAGAGCAGAAGTCTGAGGAGAATGATGAGGAATCCGTCGTGGAGGAGGAGGCTTGGTGGATAACTTGCCCCCAGGAACTTCCCTTCCTGCAACTCATTCTCTGGCGCAATTTGGGCATAGTGGGAAGAACAAGAGGTTCAGAACGGGCTGCAACACTGTGGAGGCAGAAGGGGACTAAAAGTAGCTTAACTTCAACACACAGAGGGGCAGTGGGAAGGATAGAGGACGAGCTACTATTGAAATTTCACAAAGGGCTGTGAGAAACCTGAAGGCCCGGCGATAAATCCACCCAGCGATCCAGAGCCCAACATTTCCCTGGGCTCGTTCGAGAGCGCGGCTCTGCGACAACAAGGGAGTGACACGAGCGCAGAGGAGGAGCGCAAATGAGTCTAGATAGGGGCGCCATGATAGAAGAATGAACAGGCTAGTAAGGAGGGACAAGCTGCATTAATGCATCATTGAAGTTGAGAGCAGAGGAATTAAAGACCGTCATTGCGCGAGGCCGAGTGGCGGCGGTAATAAGCCACGCACCAACCCATTTAGCCGCCCACGTACCAATCAGACAATTAAACACCTGGATCCGGGAGTATTTTTCCCTGGTTGATTGTGTGTAAAAATAATGAAAACTTTTTCGTTTTGGTTTTCTTTTTTTATTCATATTATTTAATACTTACTGAAATCATTGAAGCCTACATATTATTTCATGCTCTTCATCATTAATATATTATTCATATTATTTAATACTTACTGAAACCATTGGAGCCTACATATTATTTTATGTTCTTCATCATTAATATATTATTCATATTATTTAATACTTACTGAAATCATTGGAGCCTACATATTATTTCATGTTCTTGATCATTAATATCAATTTCGGGCATATTATTTCATGTTCTTCATCATTAATGTAAATTTATATATGCTTACCATGTTCTCCCATGTGCAACTTTATTATTTATTTGCAAATATAATTGGAAATTTGTATTGATGATTTTTTGTTGAAAAGAAGCACATCAATGTATTTTTTTAATACTATACTCATAATTGTTTTATATTTTGATGCTTATTGAAAAGTTACAACCTAAAATTTACTTGAAATTTAATTAAAACAAATGTAGTACGCGTTGCTTAGTTTAAATATAGCTAAATTAAAGTAAAAATACTGAATTCATGTCAGTGTTAAAATTTAGAATTTAGTCCATTTAGGTTTTACTAATGACTTAGCTAAATTAAAGTAAAAACATTGAATTCATATTAGTGTTAAAATTTAGAATTTAGTCAATTTAGGTTCTACTAATGGCTTAGTCTAACTTATAGACGAAAAAGCCTTTTTCACTCGAATTCACCAAAATCCAGCAATACAATCTCAATTTTGTTGTTTTTTAAAATACATTTTTGAGTGCATAAATCGATTCAACACCCTAAAATTTAGAATTTAGTCAATTTAGGTTTTACTAATGTTTTTTTTTTTTAAATGAGGGTGGGTGAGTCCCTCTAGAAGAAGCTGTATTAACCCGAGATTCACAATTTCCTATATTTATAGAAGCGAAATTGAATTCACAATATACAATTTACAGAAGCATGATTTGCACAATATATATGTTGTAGGAGCAACAGAGCAACATTGATCAACATATAAGCTGCCAGAGCAGCAAGATACATGCAATGAGGGGTTTGAACCCAGGTGGGGAGGCGGCAAGCAGTGGCAGGTGCAGGTTTTACTAATGGCTTAGTCTAACTTACAGACAAAAAAGCCTTTTTCAGCGAAATTCACCAAAATCTAGCAATACAATCTCAAGATTTGTTGTTTTTTAAAATACATTTTTGAATGCATAAATCTATTCAGCACCCTGAAAACCCAAGACACTCCAATTATGCAGATTAAACAATTTAAACTCAAGTTAAAAAAAAAAACAAGGACACTCCAATTATACAAATTAAACAATTTAAACTCAAGTTTAAAAAAAAATTGTGAATTTTGATTAAAATTAACCATCACTAAAAAAGCCATTTCATCTATAAATAAGACTAAACCTTTACTAATCAGTAAATTAAAATATTTTATTAATTGTAATGCTTCATTATGACACTAAATAATAATCCTAATTTTATATATATATATATATTATATAATATATCTTAAAATTATTACAATAAATTAAAAATCATATTAAAATAAACTTAAAACTCATCTAACATATTCCTTGATAATTTCTAAATTAACGAAAAACTTTCCACAACGTACCCTTATCTCAACCATATATATCATTCAATCTATCATAAGAAAACCAAAAATCATAATATAAAATTTTCATATTTAAAAATTAAAGGTAACAATAAACTTTCAAAAATCTACCACCCGCTGATCTACCTTCTAAATCATAGTAATCAACTATGGAAGGAAAACAAATATTATATAAAGGCTTTCTAAAAATATACTTAAAAATCAAAGTTAAAAAAAACTTCCCATTTAAAAAATTAAAATTAAACAGAAGCTTCTACAAATCTACCGCTAAATCAACCACAAAAATCAACAAAAATCCTTGCATAAAGTCTTTTCCAAAAATACTTAAAAATCAAAGTTAAGAAGAAACTTCCACCCATCTACCAAGAATCCCACTTTTATCATTCTCATGTCTTTATCAAAAACAATTTTATAATGAGATTTTCTTGCTTCCAAAATCGACTATTCTCCACCAGAACCACAATTAAATACTCGCTATTATTATTTTCCCAACCTTCACGATATTTGTCGAGAGGTCAGGAGGTCGCCGAAGCGGTTCACTACGGACGCCAATTAACATTCTAATCCACCTCAATACATATATTCATACCTTTGATATATGTTGTGTATACCACAATAGCAGTTCCTCTGTAATATCAGCATTAGTGCTTCTGAGGGATCAGGGGAAATTTATCGGAAGAGTCATCGGGAATTAGATCGATTCCAGGTGCGGATCGTATCAAGAAATATATTCTTATACACTGCCATTCTGATAAATAGAATTTATCCTAGTTTTGTACATAATTTTTACATCACGTACTCTTTTTCCGGTGATATCAGTCAATGAATCTTCTCTCGATCAATGAAAAACCTGAGTTTGTTTTTTCAAAAGGTTCAAATATGTGCTTTTGGGGGAGACATTAACAGAAAAATTATCTGAAAATTGTAAAGGTTGGGGAAATTAGGGGAAATTAGGGTATTTATCAGAGCCGGGTCTGTGGTTTCTATCAAAATCTTGCTTTGGGAACTGAATTGTTAATCCTTTGGTCATATGTGAAACGGGTTACAGAAGAAAATTCTGTCAATAGTGAATTTCGAAAATTCTGTCAATAGTGAATTTCGATATTGTATTGTTGATGTCTCAACAATGATGTTTTAATGTTGTAGTGTATGGGAATTGGATTTGATTTATTCGAGCAAATTGGAAACTATTTTGTTTATTGCAAACAATCCGCTGGTTTCTACAACAATTGAACTGGTGGTTTTGCCTGTGAACTGAGTTGGTATATATTGAATTGCTCTGACTCCTAGGATTTAAAGGAATGGCAGGGTGTAGAGCAGCAATTGTTGTTGGTCACTTACCAGTCCTCCGTGAAAGGCCCAATCATGGTACCAAGAGGGTAAATAATGATAGATACAGTGTGCAGAAAGTAGAACAAATGCCAATACATAGTGAAAGATTCAACTGTACAGTATACGATGGTGCCCGAGTAAGGCTGGGTGCTGGCAATTGGTGTCCAATTTTTACTGATGTGGGTAGAGGGCTGGTGTGGATTCATGGTGTAAATGTACTGAAAAGAAATTTGAGTAAAAACTCTCAGATGAAACCCTTTTCCCAAACAAGGGTGTGTGTCGTTCGGGCCCTCGCAATGGGAGTAACTGCTTTTCTACCAGATGAGGGTAAGTTGAGATCTTGGCAAGGAAGCCGCTTGACTGGTTCTGATATGGGCACGATACCGAGCTTACCTCCTAACAGAGCAGATGACCCATCCCTGGGCAATCCTCTACTTCGGTTTGAACACATGGGTTGTGGTTGGCTTGGGGTGATTATGGAGTGGGAAGGAGTGATTGTCGAAGACGATCCTCGTATAGAAAACAGGGCATGGTTAGCTCTTGCAGAGGAGGAAGGCAAGAGGTCACCTGCAACATTTATTTTGCAAAGAGTAGAAGGGATGAAAAATGAACATGCCATATCCGAGGTCCTATGTTGGTCTAGGGATCCTATTAATGTCAGAAGATTGGCCTCCAGGAAAGAGGAGTTGTATCAAGAGATGCAGGGTGGGTTGTGTCAACTTAGGCCAGGTTCTCAAGAATTTCTGGTTACTTTGAAAAAACACAAGATACCGATTGCCCTGGCCTCTACCAGGCCAAGGAAGTACCTGGAAAAGGCAATTGAAGCTGTTGGTATGCAGGGATTCTTTGATGTTGTAGTGGCAGCTGAAGATGTATATAGGGGTAAACCAGACCCAGAAATGATCATGTATGCAGCACAGCTTCTAAACATTATATGCGAGAGATGTATTTTGTTTGGAAATTCTAACTCTAGTGTCGAAGCTAGCCATGATATTTGCATGAAATGTGTGGGTGTTGCTGGCAAGCATCCCGTGTTTGAACTCGGGGCCGCAGACATGGTGGTGAGAAGATTAGATGATCTTTCTCTCGTGGACCTGAAGAACTTGGCTGATCTCGACTCTCCAGAGTTCCAGCCTCCAGAGCCAGAACCTGAACTTGAACTTGAAGATGATGCAGACGAAGATAGAGTTACTGCTGTTGGTGTTCAGGATATTTGGTAAGGTGAGCCCATCTTAGTTGCAGTGTTATTGTATAATTCTAAGTCTGAAAGTGGTCTTTGGTGTTCCAGTTTCACTGAGGCCCTGATGGTGTCCAAGTGTGGCTGGAGACATGCACAAGCACCTTGTCTGTTGATTCTGTCATTGTAAATATATGAAGGAAACTGTCTACATTGGACTTCCTTCTGTTACTGTCTGTAAGATGACTTGGTATAGTAGATTGCTGATGCAATTGTTTGTAACTTTGTATGCAATAGCCGAAGCTTTTAAAATCTTCTCTGTATTGTAAAGCGCTCGCCGCCCTCACTTGCTGATCTGTTTAGTCTTATTTTCTAGATTTTGATGCTCCTTTTGTCCTATATTTTAGTAAGGACTATGCTACTGGTAAAAATGGATTTTCTTTGTAAAACATCTGCTTTTTTTGAGCATAGCAATTAGAATACAGGTATTGAGGCTTGACAGATGGGTACTCACATTATTTCTCCACAGCTAATGTTCTTTTGGAATCGGCTTTTTACATGGGGTTAATAGAAAATAACGATTTGCCATATTATTTCATTTTGTGACAATGATTAATATTCAATTGAGGGAGATTGCTTTAAAAGAGAAATGAATATATGGATGTTTTTCAGCTCCTTTGTTTTTTTTCCCAAGATTATAAATCTCAGGGAAAACCCTTGAGTATTTTGGATTTCCGCTCATTTCATGGATGAAACCTAGGGTAAATCTCGGAATTTCCAGGACATAACGCTTGTCAACAACAAGGCTTGAAGCCATTAATCAATATACTTGTTATGAACTAACATGTCACTCGTGGGAATTGAGAATGGTTTGCGAGGATAACAATCATTCCTCCCAACCACCTGAGGTAAATCCTAATGACTTCAGCTCATATGGTCATGGAATTGTTTGTTAATAATTACTTCTGATTTTCACGGCTTATTTGAGGCTGTTTGTACCTAGAAACTTCATAGAAACAAATTACAAATATACTCAGGCTGTTTACAGCTATGATTTCTATTGATATATAATTTTATGTTTATAATTTTTTAATTCTCTTGCATTGCGCAGCCTAGGAACCTATCAGGAAACAAGTGTACCATAAGTATACAAATATTTGTACTCAATTCATATCTATATATATATATATATATATATAAACATGACATATCTCATTATCTTCAGAACGTTATTAAGCTATAGGATAATGAAGCCTTGAATGCTTTATTTTATTATTATTACTGCTGTTATTGAATTAATGTTGTATTATATGCCTTCACAATCAACAGACCATAACCTGAATCGCTGTAGCCTGATTGGACAAAACCATGAATGTAGATATTTTATCGACTAGATTTGCAATTTGCTTTTCTGAATAGGAAAAGCATTTCGAAATTGGATTGCAGGAAGATGGTAATAACCATATAGCGTTCTGTGGGAAACATGTTTTTCATGATTATCAAATATGATAAATTTTAGAAAAAACATAAAAGAGAGACAGAAAAGGAAAATCCCTTTTGAACAACTCCCTAAAAGGGAAGATCTCTTTTCAGCATAAATCTATCCCATATCGAATCAAGATAGTAAAGTAGTATTCAAGTGCATAGAGTCGTTGGAGGGCTGTTAATTTTAGATAACAATGGTATGGTCTATGCATTAGCACAATTTACTTCAATGTTCCTTGAGCAGCCCAATGACAATTTCCAATTATTTCCATTTGCAATCACATTAATTTAATCACATTGACAGTAAATGCAGATACAACATAAAAACATGTACAAAAGACAAGCCAAGACAAGAGGACACAAGATTTGACGGATGCCAGGGAAAAACCGCAATGTGGGGAAAATCCTTCGATCAAATCTTATTATTATTCAATAGATCAGCAGAGAGAAAGAGTACATAGATCAAATTTACTTGCCCAATACACAGCCAAAACAGCCGTCAAAATCAGCAGTCAAAAGCAGTCAACTGCAGCCCTAACCAGAAAGTCAATGCTGGTCAAATCAGCAACAAAACTTCCTCCCAGCAGCTCGGTCAACATAAGTCCAATTTGGCTTTCAAGAAGGGTCAAAGTCAACCCAAAACAGTCCACCCAGCCTCAGTCAAACTCATTCAAACTTCAGTCAATGCTGCGGTCAATGCAGGTCAAACTGCCCCCAATGCCTCGGTTTTTGTGCCAGAGAATGCGACCTCAAGAGATCGGAATTATGCCCAAGAAAACATAGTCAAATCTGGTCAAACAAGCCCTAGTCAATGCTGGTCTGCAATCTGGAATTTCGGCCTGTACTTGTCTTTGAAATTTTTGGCCTCCTGCCACACATGAGAGCGAGAGAGAGAGAGAAGAACCCAAGCTGTACAAACGCATCTGATGTGAGGAGAGAGAAGGATGCATGTGAGTGATGTCCAAATGAGGAGAGAGGTCACTCCTATTTATACAATTCGTTGAGGGTGATGAGACACATCCATTGGACTTCTTGAGCCCACATTTGACTGAGGCCAACCTTGACAATTTGTGCATGAGAGAGAATAAATTCTAAATTTCACTTCTGCTTGTCCAAATGAGATGATATTTGTATCAAAAGTGGACCTCTCGAAAAGAAGAATCCAATGCAATAATCATCTCAATCATATGAGCTGTCCCAAGGTGGAATTTGGCCCTAGTTGCCAATTTTAACAAGGGCACTCATTATTAGGCCATTTGTGCCACCATGGTGTAACGGTAGGTTCATTGAGTATTATGTAAATCACCGATCTTTATTAAGCACCCTCAAGGCCAATTTTTTGTAAATCATAATTATTCAAGTGCATAGAGTTGTCGTTATTGATAAAGATGGAGGGCTCTCATTGTTAGGTTCGTTGGGCCATCCTCTAGCAGTGGTAGGATCAACTAGATATACAATGAAGGCCTCTCACTATTAGGCTCCATGGGCCACCCTTTTGCAGTGGTAGGTTCAATAAGGGATGCAAGGAAGAATGACCTCATGCACCCTCATGGTGGCCACACAACCAATTCTGATGCTCATCATGTCTTTCAGAGACTCATTTTGTGCTTGATAATGTAATGTGGGTGATGTTGCGCAATGGTAGGTTCAGTGAAGAATGCAAGCAAGAGTGACATCAGGCACCCTCATGGCTGCCACATGACCAATTCTGGTGCTCATGGTGTCTTTCATGAATTGGTTTTTGTACTTGATTGTTGCACTTTCCTTGGGCCCTAGATCTACTCTATGGCTCTAATTGCGCACATAAACACACTAGGAACTCTCAAATTACAATCACTTTGCACGGTGAAAGTCTTCAGTAGTGAAATTAATTAAGTCCACTGTGATTTGAGCCTAAAGCTCGATTATTTTATTGGTCCATCAATAAAAGAACCATGGGGCTTTCATACCAAGAATCATGGCCCTCAATCACTAGTACATCTAGTATACATAATATACAAAACTAGGGCTTGCGATTTGCTTCTTTAGATTTGCAATTTGCCCAAAAAGACCAGGAACAAAACTTGACTTGCTGAAGATGCACAATAGTCCTTTCTGTCCACTTTGTCTTGATACCTGACAGGTCCTTTGCCTCCTTTACTCGCAGTGATCTGGCTGCTTCTAGATCTTTGTCACATCAGTTGCTCACAACGATCTATTCCTTCATATCTCTTGCATATGCCAACCTCAAAATACTTCAACAACTCATAGTGAGTTTTGTCCTTCAAACCATTGACTAATAGCTTTTGAAAACTTTGTTCACAATTCTATTGGTGAACAACCTTCATTAATAACACTCAACAACCTTTGCTTCCTACCTGGCAGACTCTACACTAGCTGGTCCAACACAAATTTGCCCTTGTGTTACTTGATTAGCCTTGCGGTTACCTAATTTTGACTTTGGCTCAGAGTTTTGTGGTATGTCTTGCCCTACCAGGTCATCCTAATCCCCTGTTGTTGCTACATCTGCTTCTAGAGTAGGCCTACAACTCTAGGTCATTTTTTGTAGCCCTCTCGGCTGGCTTCCAACACAATCTACAACTCATGACTGACCTTAACTTTAGTCCTGAGAGTCACGACATTGATCTATCTTCTTTGGACTAGGGTATAGGTTGCAGTGTTGAAATTTCTAAGTCTAACCCGTTAGAAACCCTTCATATACTTTCTGATTTATTCCTACCTACTTGTTCTGTTAATTAACAAGTTGTTTACCATGTAAATACTGGAAATAAATACAGCTACATGCTCAACACATTACAGATCATCAAATGAAGGAAACAAAATAGGCACACAAGTGACAACGTTGTTTTTGGACCAATGTCCCCGAAAAACCCAATGTGGGAAAACCGGTGCAACTATCTCAGGGTTTTATTATTATGTAGTTTCTGAATACAATCTGGGTGCCAAAACTGGCTCACCCAACAGAGAATAATCTCGGTAGTAGTACCTCTCCTTCGGAGACAGATGCTTCGATTGAAACCCTAGATAAACACTCTGACAGCTCCTCAGCTCCAATCTGCCCCACGAAAAAACCCCAACGTTAGCCTCTAGGGACTGCGTCAGGCTCTTCTACCCTTTGCATCAGCTTTCCCGGCAGTTCTGGCAGTTTCGGCTTCTACCTCTGTGTCAGCTTTCGCGGTAGTTCCGACAGTTCCCGACAGTTTCGGCTGTTCCCGACAGTTTCGGCTGTTCCCGACAGTTTCGGCTGTTCCCGACAGTTTCGGCTTCTGTGCTCTATGTGAACTTCCTAGCTGTTCCAGCAGTTCCTGGCGGTTCCGGCTTCTACCCTCTTCGTCAGCTTTCCCGGCTGTTCCAGCTTCTGCCCTTTGTGTTAGCTTTCCCGGCTGTTCCGGCTTTTGCCCTCTGCGTCAGCTTTCCTGGCTGTTCTGGCAGTTCTCGGCAGTTTCGGCTTCACGACAGTTCTTGCTATTTCCGACAGTTCCAACGTCCGCCATCTGTGTCAATTTTCCCGGTTGCTGCGCTGATCCTCTCGACACTATCTCTGCCTCTTTGCTTCTGTATTCACTGCCCCTCAGCTGCAACTCCTGATCACTCTCTCAGCGTTCTCAGCAAACCCAGCCCCAAAAAGTCGAAATCTTGATCTCTTGGTGTATTCTCCAAGTGACCCTCAAGCCTCCTCTTATACTTTTCTCGTTGACAAATCAACGGCTGAGATTAAGTCCTTAATCAACGACTACGATTAGATCTGGCTTGATCCATGACTTTTGGACCATTCTAACACAGTTTTATATTAATTCACATTAATATTTTAATTTTCCAAAGTTTAGACTTAGGGACTCCATTAAAAATATTAATTATTTTAATATCTCCCAAATTGTTTAGAATTTTCCCAAACCCTTTCTGGGTATTGGATATCTCACGTGCCTTAGCCTCTTCACCAAATTTCGTGGCTAGAGCATATCCGATGCTACCCCAAATCAACACTCCCTCTTAGCGAGGACTGTGCTTTAGCAATACTCCTCATTGAGTATTACTCTGATCATCTAGCATTGGTCCCTAATGCTAGGCCTGCTGCCCATCATCTGCACTGTTGCATCCCGTACTGCCACCCATGGCTCTGTCACTGCCACTGCTGCATTTGTAGGACAACTCCCTCTGCCTCTGTGCTGCTGCCCATGGCCCTGCCACTGCCACTGCTGCTTCTACACTGCATCCCCTTTCATCAAGTTGCCCATAGCACTACCACTACTAATCGCTGCACTGCAACTTAGTTACTGAGAAGTAAAGCACTGATCTCCCAACTTTGACATCTCTGTCAGGCTGAAGACACTCCCAATGCTAAAGCTTCCTCTGTCGCTGACAAGTGCTCCCTCTCTGACTTCTGCGCTGTTGCAACAATTCCCTGCATTTCACACCATTGCACACCTCTCTGTGCCATCCTGCACTGGTGCAACACTCTCGTGCCTCTCTCACTGTTGTAGCCTGCTAGCCTTGCGCTGTCTTGGGAATCCTGCACTATAGCTCCCCCTATCGCTCCATCCGCATTTGTCTCTATTGACATCGCTAGTACTGCTACTCCTCTTCGGGGCTCCCGTAGCAAGGTCTAATCCAAGAGGCTGGGTACCTCAAGGATCCTGCCCCTCATCGCTTGTAGTCCTCTTGATTACAACTCGATGTCTCCCCACTTCTTCTCAAGTGGCACATGAGTACTCATGGCACAATCATCATCCCTCAAGGCGAAGGCCTTGATAAGATGTTTATCTAGAATGGACAAGATCCTGGCCTTCCAGACCACAAAGTTGGACGCTCCGTCCAGCCTATCTTGATCCCTCATCCCATTCACGGCCATCTCTCTACTCTTTTCTGTTGACTCCTCCAAGTTTCTCTACTTCTCGCCTGGAAGTTCTCGGTTTGACTCCTGCTGAGTCTCTATACTTCCTGTCTAGAAGTTCTCTTATGGACTCCCTCTGAGTCCCGATTTCCCTCCTGGAAATCCTTCTGCCAACTGTCAAGTTGCTCCTATCTGATCGTCTGTGCAATTGCACCATTGATTTGGATTCCTTGGCTAGAAATCCGCCTCGGCAGCAACTCCCTCCCCTTGGTCTTGCCCTATTAGATACTATTCTGACTACAATACCCCACCAAATTCACTCTGCAACTTACCCACAACCTCTTAAGCCCCAACAAACTGAAGGTTAGAGCTTCTAGGCTCTGCGCAATCCCGACACTAGCAAAATTTGCACCTCCTAGCCACGGGTGTCAATCCTTCCTGACTGAGAAAGATGATCGGGCACTGCGTAGGTTGAGTTTGCTCCCTCTGCCACTGCGCTGATCCTCTTCCCGGCTCAAACTTGATGACGTAGGCACTGCATCACCCCTTCCTTGTTGCTTCTTTGCTAGGAACAACTTTTGTCACTCGGGACAATTGTTTTCTGCTGCTGCTCCTCTGCTCGGCTGATGGCCTCAGTTCTCTTGTGATCTGCAACCATGCTCTGATACCATGTTGAAATTTCTAAGTCTAACTCGTAGAAACCCTTCATGTACTTTCTGATTTATTCCTACCTACTTGTTTTGTTAATTAACAAGTTATTTATCATGTAAATACTGTAAATAAATACAAGTACATGCTCAACACATTACATATCATCAACTGAAGGAAACAAAACAAGCACACAAGTGACACCATTGTTTTTGGACCAATGTCCCCGGAAAAACCCAATGTGGGAAAACCGGTGCAGCTATCAGAGGGTTTTATTATTATGTAGTTTCTGAATACAATCTGGGTGCCAAAACCGGCTCACCCAACAGAGAATAATCTTGGTAGTAGTACCTCTCCTTCAGAGGCAGATGCTTCGGCTGAAACCCTGGATAAACACTCCGGCAGCTCCTCAGCTCCAATCTACCCCACAGAAAAACTCCAACGTTAGCCTCTAGGGATTGTGTCAGCCTTATTTTGCCCTCTGTGTCAACTTTCCCCGCAGTTCCTGACAGTTTCGGCTTCTACCCTCTGCGTCAGTTTTCCTAGCAGTTCCGACTGTTCCCGGTAGTTTCGGCTTCTGCCTTATACGTCAGCTTTCCCGGCAGTTCCGGCTTCTGCCTTATGCGTCAGCTTTCCCGACAGTGCCGGCTTCTGCCCTTTGCGTCATCTTTCTTCGCTGCTGTGCTGATCCTCCCGACACTATCTCTGCCTCTCTGCGTCTGTATTCACCGCCCCTTAGCTGCAACTCTTGATCACTTTCTCAACTTTCTCATCAAACCCAGCCCCAGAAAGTCAAAATCTTGATCTTTTGGTGTATTCATTAAATGACCCTCAAGCCTCCTCTTATACTTTTCTCGTTGACAAATCAACGATCGAGATTAAGTCCCTAATCAACGGCTAAGATTAGATCTGGCTTGATCCATGACTTTTGGACCATTCTAACAAAGTTTTATATTAATTCACATTAATATTTTAATTTCTCTAAGTTTAGACTTGGGGACTCCATAAAAAATACTAATTATTTTAATATCCCCCAAAATGTTTATAATCTGCCCAAACCCTTTCTGGGTATTGGAGATCTCATGTGCCTTAACCTCTCCACCAAATTTCGTGGCTAGAGCATATTCGATGCTACCCCAAATCAACATGCAGATCAACCCACAACCTTGTCTTAATTTACACACAGTTTTCTGTTCCAACCCACATATTTTTGTAGCTCCTTAAACAAACCCTCGACCAACTTTCTAGACTCCTATCTAGTCCTCAGCCCACCATATCACCTACCTCTCCTACCTCAACGTCCAACTCGGCTTCCTTTTGGGGCACATCTGAGTTGTTTTCAGACCCTTGACCAGGCTGTTTGACAAATCCTTGGCAGTGTCTTGTCTTCAATGAACTCTAATCTAGGTCTGTGATTAGGTAAACTCTAAACCAAACCTCAAATTCCATCCGTCAACTACGGTTTACTTCAATGTCAACCTTCTTGATGGGCATGTCTAGATTCGACTCCTTCCAGAACAAGCTTTCCTTTTTGCGGGCATCCTTCAAGGCCCGTAGCTCTCCATGAGCATAACTTAGCCATCTCTATGGCTCTTGTACTCCAAACAAGAAGTCTTCTCGTGTGTATCTATGCCTCTCCTTTTGGCTTCTATTTATGATTTTCTCTAGGGTCATTTAGGAAACCACTAGAACTTAGGGTTTTAGGATCTCAGCTGTTTAGAATAAACAATTGTTTCTTTTAGGTCCTAAACTCACATCCTTGGGTCCAAAACCCCACTTGTGGGTAAATTGCCAAACTAAGCACCTTGGTGGGTATCCTTCTTGTAAATACCTTATGAGCTACCCAAAATCTAACACTCCCTGTTAGTGAGGAAGGTATTTCCTTCATGCTTCTAGCGCCATGGCTTTCCTTGCATGCCCATGATTATCCTCGCATGTGTTATGACTTTCCTTGCGTAGCAATATCCATCCTCATACGTGCCACGACTTCTTTGTACTTGGCCACGATTTGTCTTGCATGTTGCATGAATGTTCTCACATCCAACATTAATTTTTATGTGCGATCCATGCATGTCCTTACATGATCTATGACTTTCCTTGCACCACCATGAATGTTCTCTCATGGTCCATTACTAACCTTTCATGGGCCAAAAACTCCTCTATCTTGTTAGAAAATGAAGATTCGAACTTCCATAGGGTGGGTGACAATCCTTCATAGACTCTCTTTGAAGTTAGACTCCCCCTAAGTCTACACAACCACCATTAGCTCACTCTACTTCCAATGCACACTTTGATCCACCTGTCTTCAAATTAGTTCTGATACCTGCTAGTTTTTGTAGCATCGGATGTGTTCTAGCTTTGAAATTTTCTGGAAAGTCTATAATGCATGAGCTCTCCAAAACCTAGAAATCGTTTTTGGAAATTTCTCCTAGAAATGACTTAATTAGATTTTTAGTCAGTTTTTAAATATTTCCTAAGTCTAAACTTAGGGAATATGGATAATTAATCAAAATTAATTAAGGTGCGAATGTTCTAGAAACTCACATGGATTGACTTCAAGTTAATCCTAGCCATCGATTAAGATCTAATCTTGGCTGTTGCAGTCTCAATAGAGGATTATAAGAAGAAGTCGATGGGGCTTGGAGAAATGATTTGAGTAGTTTGATTTCATGAGGAGATCGATTTCCTAAGTAGCAACAGTCAGTTGTCGGAAAGAGAGCCAGAGAAATTGAAGCAGTGAGAGAGGGGCAGGGACAGTGAAGTTGCTAAAATTGGAAACTAGGGCCAAACTCCACACGGGTCATCTTATTTATGACAATTGATATTCTTATTGGATTCCTCTCTCCGAGAGGTGTAGGATTGATCTAAAGATCATCTGATTTCGACATCTACAAATGAAGTTATGAATTTATTTTGATTATGGACAAATTGTCAAGGTCGGCCAACAAACTTATGTAGGCTCCCAACAGTGACGTCTATTCATCCTCAGGATTTGCTATAAATACATGATGCCTTAGCCTAAGTTGGACACACTCATCTTCACACTTCTCTCTCTCTCTCTCCTCATTGATTGGGTACAGATTTCTGGGTCTCTATCTCTCCCCACACATCCGAAATGTTAGGAGAACGAAATTTCAGGAGGCTGAAATTTCAGGAGATTGAATTTTTGGACAGTTTGACCATGCGTTGGGTGAGGTATTTTTGTTTGGGCACGCTGCATTTTTGGGCGCAAAAATCAAGGCCAAACGTTGACTTTGACTAGCATTCACTGTAGTTAGGGTTGACTGCAGGGTTGGCTGTTTGAACTTTGACTAGATTTGACTGGGCTATTTTTGGGCTGATTCATCTTGTTGTTTGGAGGCTGAAGTTGACTGAAGTTGATCAATTTGTTGAGGGTCAAATCTGTGTAGTTGACCAATGTTTACTTTTCTTGTTAGGACTCTTTTGCTGCTGTTATTAATTATCAGATTTGTAAATTGTACTATCTCTCTCTCTCTCTGCTGAACTATTGAAGATTGAGAAGAATTGATCAAGGGTTTCCCCACATTGGGGTTTGTCCTTGGTTGGTGCCACATCTTGTGTCCTTTTGTCTTGGCTTGTCTTCTACTGTTTATGTTTATGTTCTATCTACATTTTACTATCATGTTGATGTGATTGCTAATCTGAATATTGATATTGGGCTAAGAAATAAATTGAAGTAAAATTTCTCTAAAGCATAGAACATACCATTGTTGCCTAAAATTAATAGAAGTTGGAGGAAGGATTCCAGTTTTGGTGAGTGCATTTGCAGAGAGGTAGCGAAGCCACAATGAGGCTTATGCAGAGCAGCGTAGTAGCCTCTAGAGGCAAAGTCGAATTGCTGGTGAGAAGCAAAATTTCAGTTGTCGGAAGCTGGACAGAGGTTCCAAAGGGCAGGAGAGACATTTTCCCAGACAATCGTTGTTAGACAGCGTGAGGAGAAGCTGTTCCAAGTTGAGATCAACAACAATTGCGCTAGTGTGATGCAGTGACTGCACAGAAGCAATTTGGATGGCTCAATTTAAGCTAATGTCAGTTTCGGGATTTGCCTATGGAGTGAGGAATTTCTGCTCACTAGATTTTCTTGCCAGTGTTTCTCTATAGGATAGCCAGTTTCGGTATCCAGTTGTACTCAGATTATTTCAATGTTGCATAATAATAAAACCCTCAGCTATTGCACCGGTTTTCCCAAGTTGGGTTTTTCTGGGGACTTTTGTCCAAAAATAATTGTGTCATTTAATGTGTGTGTGCTAGTATTTCTTCCTGCGTTTATTTTTTCTGCAGTTTATTTGTGTAGGTTGCAGTGTGATTGATTCAGTATTTGCTGTAGCAAACAATAAATAAATTGTTAAAATTAATTTAGTAATTAGGAGAATTATTTCCAGTTGTTGCAATAGGATTCAGGTCGCTGAATTTTCACAATACCATGTTGAATTTTCCTTAGGCCTTACATCTGGTCTATGGTTAATAACACACATAAACACATTTTGCACAACATAAATCTTTAGCAGTGAAATCAATTAAGTACATAGTGATTTGAGCCTAAAACTTGATTATTTTATTAGTCCATCAATAAAAGAATATTGTGGCTCCTGTACCAAGGATCATGGCCCTCGATCACGAGTACAACTAGTATACATAGTATACAAAACTAGGGCTTGTGATCTGCGTCTTCAGATCTGCAATATGCCCAAATAGACTTGTTGAAGATGCACAACATTCCTTTTAGTCCACTTTGTCTTGACACTTGGTAGGTCCTTTGTCTCCTTTACTTGCAGAGATCTGGTTGCTTCCAGATCTCTGTCACATCAACTGTTCAGAATGATCTATTCCTTCAGATCTAGGTCCTTTCTCTCCTTTACTTGTAGAGATCTAGTTGCTTCCAGATCTTTGTCACATTAGCTGTTCACAATGATCTATTCCTTTAGATCTCTTGCATATATCAGACTCAAAATATTTCTGCAACTCATAATGAGTTTTGTCCTTCAAACCACTACATAATAGCCTTTGAAAACTTGTTGTGAACAACCTTCATTGATATCACTCAACAACCTTTGCTGCACTTGGTAGACTCTACCCTAGCTGTCCAACATAGATCTTCCCTCGTGTTACTTCGTCAGCGCTACGACGATCTAGCTTTGTCTTTGGCCTAGAGTTCTAGGATACATCCTACCCTAGCAGGTCATCCTAAGCCCTTGCTTTTGCTACATTTGCTTCTAGAGTAGGCCTATAGCTCTAAGTCCTTTCTTGTAGCCCGCTTCGCTGGCCTCTAACACAATATATAGATCATGATTGACCTTAAATTCAACGCTGAGAGTCATGGCACTAATCTATCTTCCTTGGACTAGGGTATAGGTTGCATATCAATCCACAACCTTGCCTTAATTTACACATATTTCTGTTCTAGCCCACGTAGATCTGTAGCTCCTTTAACAAACCTTCGACCACCTTTCTAGACTCTTGTCCAATCCTTGGTCGACCGTACTAGCTGCCTCTCGTACCTCGTCCAACTCGCCTTCCTTTTGGGGCACATCTGAGTTGTTTTCAGACCCTCGGCCAGGCTCTTTGACAACCCCTGGCCTTGTCTTGTCTTCAATGAACTCTCGTCTAGGTCTGTGATTAGGCAGACCCTAAACCAATCCTCAAATGCTATCCTTTAGCTACAGTTTACTTCAGTGTCAGCGCTCTTGATGGACATGTCTAGATTCAACTCCTTCTAGAATAGACTTTCCTTTCTGTGATCATCCTTCAAGGCCTGCAAGTTGTAACTCTCCATGAGCAGAATTCGACCTTTTCTAGGGATTTTATACTCCACAAGAAGTCCTCCTCTCATGTGTATCTAGGGCTCTCCCTTTGGCCTCTACTTATACTATTCTTTAGGGTCATTTAGGACACCTCTAGAACTTAGGGTTTTAGCCTCTCAACCCTTTAGAATAAGCAATTATTTCTTTTAGGTCCTAAACCCACATCCTCGGGGTCCAACACCCCACTTTTGGGTAAATTGCCTGACCAACCACTTTTGGTGGGTATCCTTCTTGGAAATACCTTCCAAGCTACCCAAAATCTAGCATTAATAATGTGATGTGGTTAATGCTCACTTATCGCCTGACAATAATGTTGAGAGGGTGATAGTGATCTGTTTGGGGAAGGGTCTAATGAAACCTTTTTCATTGTATACAGATACTCCAATAGTTGGTATAGAATCTAGATACACTGGTTATGACCATATTCTCACTTGAGCCAACATTAGTAAATGCAAATGTCATATACCCTGATGGTAAATCATCAAAATCAAATTGATTTTTTTATTTTATTTTTTATTTTAACATTTCAAACAAATAGATTTAACGAGACAAAAATTCTTCAACATTCAAACAACAACATCCCTAACCACATTCAACGATCCATTATTAAAGTCTCAATTAACTTATCCTTTACTAGGCTATTCCACAAGTATAATCGTAAATTCGTAACTGATATTCATTAAGGATAAATGAGCTACCACCTGGTTGAACTATGTCAATATGTAAAATTCCATACACATTTCAACCATCTTGAAAGTTATTCCAATGATACATTCATTATCTCATGCTAGAACCATTCAACTACAACCAAGGTTAAATGGTTTCCCATACAACCATATGTTTAGAATTGCCAAGGAATCATCATTGACTCAAAGCATGTAATGTTCCCCATTAATTAATTGCCCAAGGGTGAATGATATAGCCTATCCAACCCCGTAGGCTATAGTCAATAGTCAATGATAAAGGGGAACTACTAATTTTAGGCAACAATGGTATGTTTATGCTTTAGAGCAATTTTATTTCAATTTCTTTATTAGCCTAGTATCAATATTCAGATTAGCAATCACATCAACATGATAGTAAAATGCAGATATAACATAAACATAAACAGTAGAAGACAAGCCAAGACAAAAGGACAGAAGATGTGGCACCAGCCAGGGACAAATCCCAATGTGGGAAAACCCTTGATCAAATCTTTTTTTAGTCTTCAATAGTTCAGCAGAGAGAGATAGTACAATTTACAAATTTGATAATTTATAACAGTAGCAAAAGAGCCCTAACCAGAAAAGTCAACGTTGGTCAACAGGGCAGATTTGACCCTCAGCAAATCGCTCAACTTCAGTTAACTTCGGCCTCCAAATAGCAAGATAAAACAACCCTCAAAATAGTCAAATTCAACCCAGTCAAAGTTTGATCAAATAGCCCACTTGCGGTCAGCCCTAGCTGTAGTCAACGCTGGTCAATAATCAATGTTGAGCCTTGATTTCTATGCCCAGAAATGTGGCCTGCCAAAACAGAGATAACCCTCACAAAAATGCAGTCAAAGGAGGTCAACGCATGGTAAAACTGTCCAAAAATTTGGTCTCTTGAAATTGCGGTCTCCTGAAATTTCAGCGTGTTGAAATTTCGACCTCCTGAAATTTCGCTCTCTTGAAATTTCGGTCTCCTGAAATTTCGCTCTTTTGAAATTTCGGACATGTGGAGAGAGAGAAGCCCAAAAATCTGTACCCAATCAATGAGGAGAGAGAGAGAGAAGTTACAAGATGAGTGTGTCCAAATGAGGCTAAGTCACCTTCTATTTATATGCAACGTTGAGGATGAATAGACGTGACTATTGGGCTTCTAAGCCTACATAAGTTTGCTGTTCGACCTTAACAATTTGACCATAATCAAAATAAATTCATAACTTCATTTGTACATGTTAGAATCAGATGATCTTTAGATCAATTCTACACCTCTCAAAGAGAGGAAGCCAAGAAAAATATTAGCTGTCATAAATAAGATGACCCATGTGGAGTTTGGCCCTAGTTGCCAATTTTAACTCTTCCTCTCAACTAGGGAGAACTTCACCTGCTAATCCATCTGCCAATCTGTACTATCTCTGCCATCAATGCATTGCTTTGCTTTGCTGAACTATGAAGAAGAAGAAGTGATCGAGAATGTATCGTACCATTCTCTATTGACACAAAGTCAGTCCCAATCAAAGGAGAGTGTGTCATACCACTCTTACTGACTCGAAGTTAGTTCCAATCAAAAGAGATTGTCTCATACCACTCTTATTGGCCCGAAGTCAGTTCCAATTGATCCCAGATCAATATCAGTCATCCTAGCATAGGGAGTACGGTAGTACATGATGTGCCCATCGGTAGTACTATGGTTCCTATCCTCATTTCCCTACTCATTAGCTAGATGAGAGGTACTTCCCATGAGTCCCAGATTGCATGGGTAGGATGTATTAGCAGGAGAAGGATGAACCACTCATCCTGCCTACATGTCGCCATGGGGTATCACAGGGGAAGGCTGAACCACTCACCCTGTACACAACAAACCACTAGGGGAAGGCTGAACCACTCACCCTATGGTTGCTCATCGCTCCAAGAAGTATCCCAAGCCTCTCGGAGCTCAATGTCCATCTCATACAGGACCCTCATAAGAGGGTCTCTCTACGACTACGAGTCGTTCTCAGAAGGCCAAGAACTTGACCTTCCCCAGGCACTTTGTCAGAATATCGACGACCTGCTCATGAGTGCCAATGCGATGGAGCCTTATTGCTCCTCGGTGTACCATATTCCGGATAAAGTGGTAACTGATATCTGTATGCTTGGAGCGATCATGAAACACAAGATTCTCTGATAATCAGATCCCACTCTGGTTGTCGCAGAGGATCACGGTGGTATCCAACACATGTCCAAATAGCTCATTGAAGAGCTTCCTCAACCAAACAACTTCACAGGAGGCCATACTAGCAGCTATGTATTCGGCCTTGGTGGTGCTCAAGGCAACCGATTTCTGCTTCTTGCTCATCGAAGATATCGAAGCAGAACCCAAAGAAAAACAACATCCAAAAGTGCTCTTGTGATCCACCACATTGCCAACCCAATCAACATCAGAATAACCATGCAACCTCACATCTCCGGCAGTGTATCTCAATTCATGAGTGATTGTGGCCCGAAGATATCTCAGAAGATTCTTGGCACCAATCCAATGTATATGATGAGGGCCGAGGCTCAATCATATATTGGCCCAATGTGTTAACTGTAAAACATGTCCAGGCAGGAGTTCACCAAGAACATCAATGCTCCTATAAGTTGACGATACTCAGAAGCATTTCCCAATTTAGGTCCAGCAGCGCTACCACATAACTTCTTAAAGTTAAGTTCCATCGAGTAGTCATAGGCTTGCAGTCCACCATCCCAAATCTTTCCAATATCTTCACAACATATTTTCGTTGAGAGAGAAAAATTTCACTTGGCTTTTGCCAGACCGCCAACCCTAGGAAATAGTGCATCTGTCCTAGGTCCTTCATATCAAATTCAGAAGCCAACTTCCATCAACGCCATGCTTGATTTTGTAGAGCCACTTAGAAGTGACAACTAATTTGTCCTGGGGTTTAGGGACCATATCCCAAACATCATTCTTCATAATTGACTCGTATTCTTCATTCATAGCATCCTTCCATACTGGATGCTTCATGGCTTCTTCGAATGATGAAGGCTCATTTTGAATGATAGTGCTCATGGCAGTCAAATATCCTTGATACTTGTTTGACTTCTTGCTTTCACGGAAAGTCCCCCTTTGTGCAATGTGTCTCTCGGCATCTTCGAGAGTCTCCCTAAGCCATGAGGGTCACCTTTTGGAGTAGGAGGGCTCATGAGGAGGAGGATCCATAGGTTCATCAACATCAAGCATCGTTTCTTTTTCTTTTGCACCCTGATTTCTGGTGTCAGTGTCTTTGTCCTTCCTTAGGATAGGAAGGTTGTTGATTTTCCTGAGGGCCATATCTTCGTTGAAGGTGACATCATGACTTATCTCAACTTCCTTTTGACCAACCACATAAATTCTATATCCCTTAGAATTTTCACTATAGCCCACAAAGGTTCCTTTCTTCTTAGATGCACCCAATTTGCTTCTTTTCTCTTTCGGCACATGAAAATAAATGGGGCTTCCAAAAATTCTAAAATGAGAGACATCGAGTTTCTTACTAGTGAACATTTCTTCGGGAGTCTTGAAGTCCAATGCTTGATGAGGGCATCGGTTTTGAACATACACGACGGTATTTGCAGCTTCAGCCCATAGAAACTTCAGAAGACCTTGATTATGAAGCATGGACCGAACTGCTTCTACAATAGAGCGATTCTTCCTTTCAGCCACACCATTCTGCTCAGGAGTGTGTATGGTGTTGTAGTCTCCTTCTTAATGTCAATTTCTTTGCAATAATCTTGGAATTCATTGGATTCGTACTTGGTCCCATTATCATTCCTCAATATCTTGATTTTCTTCTCGGATTGGTTTTTGATCAAGGCTTTGAAGTGTCAGAACCAGGTGAACACTTCATCCTTCTTCTTCAAGAAGTAGATCCAGGTCTGGTGAGAATAATCATCTGTAAAGGTGAGATAATATACGTATCCTCACAAAGAGTTTACGGGCATCATACGAGATATGTCGGGGTGGATCAATTGCAATATATCTGTGGTCTTGCTATTACTTGGGGGGAATGGTCCCCTTGTAAGTTTTCCTTCGGCACATCCCGGACATACACCTTCATGCTCTACTTTGAACTCGGGCATACCTATCACCATCCGTCTCACATCGGTGGGGCCTTATAATGAAGATTGGCAAACCTCCAGTGCCATAGTTTAGATTGTAGAGATGTGTCGCAAGACATGGCTCCCAATGGACTTCCTCCAACTTGATACAAAGTGTCAACCCTGAACCCAAGAGTAAAAGCATCTTTAAAATTTCTTTTCCAAACACGTACCTTTCCATTGAAGAATGCCACCTGGAATCCTTTGTCCTCCATGGCTGAAATGGACACTAGGTTCTTCTTGAGATCAAGTACATATAGTACTTCTTGCAAATGAATAATGTACCTTGATAAAATTGAAGGGTAACATTCCCTACTCCCTTCATGGGATAGGTGGCATCGTCTCCAAGGATGATCTCCAAGTTTGTATCCTTTTCTATCAGATTAGAGAGGGCTTCCTTGTATTCGGTGAAGTGCCTTGAGGCACCACTATTAATCAATCAATTTTCCAAAGTGTGTGGAGGAGAGGCAGTGGAGAGGGGCCGATATAAGATAGTACTCTTTTTGCTTATTGTTAACAACATTTGATTCTTCATACCTGGAGTTCCTTGATTTCTTGGAGGGTCGACCATTTCCTTGATGTCACGCATTCCTTTTTCCTTTTCCATTGGACCTGCCATTCCTTTGATTGTTGTTGATGAAGTTGCCCTTGGAATGATTGTGATCATCATCATGCGATGTGTCCCTTCTATTTGGACACTCCCTTGCATAGTGGCCAAACTTATTGCAAACAAAGCACTTGCCCTTCCTTCGTCCCTTAAATCCAGGCTTTCCATCAAAATGACCTTTTGACCTTGCATTATTTCTCCTTTTGGCATGAGTGGAGAATGCAGTGGGGTTGTTTCTATTAGAAGGTTCTTGCTCCACTATTCTTGTTTCTTTTTGAATGCATCTCGACATCAATTCTTCAAACCCTGGAATTTGATCATTGTTGAGGACGGTGGTTCTAAATACATACCACTCAGGTGGGAGTCCTCCAAGGGTGGTGAGAGTAAGTTCCTTGTCACGAATGACTTCTCCAATCGAGAGTAGATCATTCTTGATCTCAATAATCCTCAAGAACTAGGATTGAATATCCTCGTCCTTGCCCTTCTTAATATCCTTCAACTTATTCTTGAAAAATAAAATTTGATTAGCATTACTAACCTTGAACATGTTGACCAACTTGTCGTAGATCTCCTTGGAGGTCTTCAATTCGGAGATGTAGGCCATCAGATGCTTGTCAATGGAATCCCTAATAATTTTCTTTTCTTTTAGTTCAGCCCTATTGTACTTGGTCTTTGCAGTAGCCAGTGCATTTGAAGGAGGTTCAGGGATTTTACCCTGCACATAGTCCATCACTTCTTTTTCTTCCAAGGTCAAATCAAGAAACATCTTCCATCCATGATAGTCAGATTTATTATGGAGCTTGTCTGCAGCCAGGAAGTAGGATGAGGAACCCATTGAACCTTTTGTCTTTGTCCAACTGTCTTTGGTGATTGCTCTTTCACTCTTGCTTGGGCTTTGTCTTCACCTCAGCGCTGGTACCATGTTAATTTTAGGCAACAATGGTATGTTCTATGCTTTCGAGCAATTTTACTTCAATTTTTTTATTAGCCCAGTGTCAATATTCAGATTAGCAATCACATCAACATGATAGTAAAATGCAATTAAAACATTAAACATAAACAGTAGAAGACAAGCCAAGACAAGAAGACATAAGATGTGGCACCAGCCAGGGACAAAGCCCAATGTGGGGAAACCCTTGATCAAATATTCTTAGTCTTCAATAGTTCAGAAGAGAGAGATAGTACAATTTACAAATCTGATAATTTATAACAGCAGCAAAAGAGTCCTAACTAGAAAAGTCAACGCTGGTCAACATGGCAGATTTGATCCTCAGAAAATCAATCAACTTCAGTCAACTTTGGCCTCCAAACAGCAAGATAAAACAGCCTTCAAAACAGTCAAATTCAGCGCTAGCTGCAGTCAACGCTGGTCAACAGTCAACGTTTAGCGTTGATTTCTATGCCCAAAAATGCGGCCTGCCCAAACAGAGATAGCCCTCACAAAAACGCAGTAAAAGGAGGTCCATGCATGCTGGTCAACGTTTGGTCAAACTTTCCAGAAATTTGGTCTCTTGAAATTTCACTCTCCTGAAATTTCAGACGTGTGGAGAGAGAGAGGCCCTGAAATCCATACCCAATCAATGAGGGGAGAGAGAGAGAAGTGTGAAGACGAGTGTGTTCAAATGAGGCTAAGTCACCCCATAAGGAATCTATAAATAGAGTGGAGAGATCATTTTTTCATCATTGTGGATTGGCTATGTTTGTTTGTGAGCTGAGGTTCCGAGGGTTTTAAGACCCCTTCTTCTTCGATTAGTTTCAAAGGTGATGATCCCACCTTAGCTAGCCCCTTTCTGTTTCTCTAAATCTGTTTGGCATAACTCTTCTCTGAGGCATTTCTACCTCTGGTTGTGGCAAAGGAGAATCTATTGAAGCATGACATTTTGAGACGTCTCTCATCTGGATTGGATAAGTGGAGAAGTTTTCTGTTGTTGGTCTAATCTCCGAAATCTGGCTAAGGAGACTCTAAAGCAGTTAAGATTCCCCCTGTGGCACCTGACTGTAACTATTCTTGGACAGTGAGGTCTCTACTTGGTGAAGAGGAGGTTCCTTCTGTGGCTTGGATAGGGCAATTCGGAGTGGTTTGGACTACACAGAAGAGTGGAGAGGCAGCGAAGACCTTTAGGGAATTTACTGAGGGCTGCCCTTTCTCCCTGAGGCTATTGTACTATTTTAGGGCAGCAGCATAGCCTCCGTCTCCTTTCCTGAGTCAGTGGATGCTTTCTCCAGTCATTAGGAATCACGCTGGGCCTTGAAAGGCCAATCTACAACAGAACAAGCTTGGATTTGGAATAACAGAGCACCCTCCAAGACAGCCGCAACTCCCTGACAGAGCAGCGGACCAGCAGAGATAAGCTGGACAGCACAGGCCGAATTAGGGTATCAACACAGCCAGCAGAGACAGTGGTTAGACAGCACAGCAGATCCGCAAGGATAATCTGGTCTGTCACAAGTGTTACTTGACAGCGCATTAAGTCTGTGAGGGCAGCAAAGTTCCAGCTGAAGATTACAATGCAATACTAGGATGTCTGGAAGGTTTACAGTCAATAAACAGTGAGTTGTTAGTTAATATAGTGACGCTGTAATTGGATGTGTAATTGTTATTGGTGAATTACAGTTGGAATATTGATCTATTGAATATTGAGATTAAAGTTGGAACTTGGAATTATATTGGTGGATTATTGGTCTACTCTTCAACGGACAGTTGCTCCTGACTTATAGTTGTTTGCTGAAGAAATATATGGCTGTTAAATATCTTTTATACCATTAGTACATTATGTAAAAGGATACCTACTGTTATACGAGTGGATGAATGTGCACTGCTGTTATGATATATAATCTTTTCATGATTTGTTGAAAACCCTAGACAAGAATAGAACCGTAAGGGAAAAAATTCCCTTGGGACATTACAAAGTAGCATTGAGATCACCATTGACTTCCAAGCTACATCTTACCATTAACAAACAGTAAACAGGAAGACGCAAACACTATCTATCTATCTATATATGTATCTATAACTAAAATTCATAGAATTTTTTTAACAAACATTTTGTTAACACGGATTGAATGTGCCTAGAACAACCCATAAAATCTATTTGAAACATATTTACTCACAAGCAAAGGTCTACCTTCTTTGAGCATTGATTTTTCTTTAGGAAAAATCTTTTTTCCTTTTCCTTTTTGCACCTGAAACTGCACCAAATAAAATGAAACTAATAAAGTTTCAGCTACAAATTTTAGAAGAAATCTGCCTTCACCGGCCACTGCAGATCCTCCTCTCATTTTGGACTGGTGCATGCCAATCATAGAGGGATGTCATTGCAATTTTTATGCGCTGACTTTTATTTTTAAATCTGTGAAAATCAAGTTACAATGACAGCAAGAGAAATCTGTGTTTGACAGTCACAAAACTGCCAAAGAAAATTCGAAAATAATTAAATTTTGTTTGGTAGAAATTTCCTTGTGAAACAACTGCTAGAAGTGGGCATGACTATAAGAGGCACATTTAAATGATTTAGTATAAGTCAAAATACAGGGAAAAATCAATGTTTCAGGTCTACAATTAAATTTCAGAGATCAGCAAGATGGAAAACTGATAATCAATCATAAGACATCTTTATTTTGGAGCAATCAAAGAGTTGGTTGCACTGCACATCTTTATTTTGCATTAATCAAAGAGTTGGTTGCACTGCAGAGACAAAATACAAAACTGATCTGTTGATAAATTCTTGTTGGACGAGAAATACGTTAGAAAATGAGAGAGAAAGAAAGAGTGGTGTAATGTGCTGCTGCTCGGTTAAGAAAGTGCCACCCTTTGGATGAACCCTTTCCTCCCTGTTATGGTTTCCTTGGTGATACATTCTAGACAAGCTTGAGTTGTACTCATGCGAGCACTAGAAGAAAGTTGGAAGTGGAATGGAGTGAATGAAAAAGGGGTGGTTTGGATAAATGAAGGGAGATCCAACTTAAATGAGAAGTGAGGTTGAATTAGTGAAGAATGGGTTATCATGAGTGAGGTGGCGAGAAGTGGAGTGATAAGTTGAGTTATGAGATAGAGGAATTAGCATGAGAGAGGAAAGACGAGTTAACACAAAATGAGGGTGAGTTAAGTGCACATGGTTCAGTCAACTTGGCATGCGACCTAGTTAACTGAGAATTTTCCTTTTGATTATCATCAATTGTCTCCTCGCATTCCAACTGATGCATGCGCTCTAGTTATCTTGATTTAACTTCATGCATACAACCCAATCACAATAACACTTGTGTGCAGCTCAAGATGCCAAATGTTATTCCTAGAAGTGGCCATGTGGTACCATAGTAAGAATGCCATGTGTCATACTTGGGGCTGCCATGTGTCACTCATGTCTGGTAGTTGTTAAAAAGAGAAACTCTCTAAATGCCCCGTTATATTATACTTATTGGACTCAAGTTTTTGAGGCGAATCCAAAGATGCATTCAAATTGACAGGGAAGTATCTGTCTCTCATACTGCTGAAACAAATATCTCTGTGTAACCTGTCTCTACAATAGGATAGGAACAATTAGATGACTTTGTGCCTGGAGCTTTGTAATGGAAACAACACTTGACTCATATACTAATGCCTGAAATCCATCATTAGTCACCAGCGAGATGATGCAATCTGGTCTTTAACTTTTTAGATTTCATAGGAAGTAGATTTAGGGGTTAACACTTTTTCATCACATATTTTTTTTTCCAATAGTGATACAATTTGGCAAAATATTACCCAATCGAGGCTTCACTTTTGCCTATCAAAATATTGTTTTTACCAGTATAAAATGTCAGATAAAATGTTGCCTGATGGAGGCTGTGTTTTCCTGGCCCAAACATTTTTCCCACAGCCATACAATGACATAAAATGTTTCCTAACTGAGGCTATGGAAACAATTTTTTAACTAAATCATCATTGTTAGAAGAAAATTTCAATCAGTTTACCATGCATAAAGACCGCAAACAGAGTTGTTATGTCACTTATTTGCCCAACTCAATTGTGGAAATTAGAAGAAATTTCTTTTATCTAACTAAAATATTCACACCAAATTTTCCAAGTTAATTGTAGCAGCTTTTGGTTCCTTCCCAAACTGTTTCATTCATAAAATAAGATTCCTTCATGGCCTCTATGCCTATTTCTTGTGCTTCTTTTCTTGCCCATGCCTCCTGCAAACTACCGACATATTATTTAAGTTTGCAAACTTTTCCACGTTCCTTACTTAAGCAAGTAACATCAAGGTCAATAACAACCATTTCAGCAAATTTAAAGATGCTTCACGTCTGTACTCTGTGCTACTGCTAATTATCAACTCTTGAATATAGGGCTAGTATACAGTATCTATCATGCACTGACTCATAAATATGAAGACATTTGATAGCAATATTTCCTTGGTTAAACCTCAGATCTCAGAAACTAATCAAAGCAAAGCATATGATTCTGATTCAATCGTAATTGCCTTCTTGAAATGCCGACACAAATGTTTTTGATTTTTTTTGTTTGGATGGAATACTATCCAATTTAACACAAACATCATGTTTAGTTGCAAAGTAGGTTCAGCAAACATACCTGGATATAGTTAGCGGATTTTACCACTGTGACATTGATAGTTTAACCTTGAGAAATCCAAAGGAAACTCTGATCCCTTATGAGGACAATAAATCCACCTTGAACTGCTATAACATGTTTGATTCCCTTGAAAGGTGGGCCTAAATGTTTGTTTGTTTTTTAACAGTAATGAGTACATTCCACTAGGCACAATCGGTAACTTCCTAGAAACAGCTGCCACTATTCCACTTGGTAGAACCAATATTTCATAAATGCCACAGGGGCCAACATGTCTCTGGAGACTTGAACTCACGCTACTTGGGACAAATTGTTCCTTTGTCAAAAGGTGGGCCTAAACATTAGCAACTTAGTAACAACTGATACTTGCTGCAAAACTAAAAGCAAGTGTTGCATTATAGAACACTAGACCAAGTAAGCAGGAGCAGTTGTCAATAGCCTTCCCAGTACATCTTAGATATAGGGGTTGGACTTTCTACAAGAAGATATCCTTGACATTCCATGTTACCTGTTCATGAGGCTAATATGTTGCAAAAGGTTCTATAACAGTACACATGAATTTATCCATCTGTCCAATCACCACCGAATCATATTATTTATGCATGTAAGATATATTTTCAAATGTTTGACTTAATAAATAAGAATCTTCTGTAACTTCGAATTCCTGACTACCATGTGTCACTCATGTCTGGTAGTTGTTAAAAAGAGAAACTCTCTAAATGCCCCCTTATATTATACTTATTGGACTCAAGTTTTTGAGGCGAATCCAAAGATGCATTCAAATTGACAGGGAAGTATCTGTCTCTCATACTGCTGAAACAAATATCTCTGTGTAACCTGTCTCTAGAATAGGATAGGATCAATTAGATGACTTTGTGCCTGGAGCTTTGTAATGCAAACAACACTTGACTCATATACTAATGCCTGAAATCCATCATTAGTCACCAGCGAGATGATGCAATCTGGCCTTTAACTTTTTAGATTTCATAGGAAGTAGATTTAGGGGTTAACACTTTTTCATCACATATTTGTTTTTCCAATAGTGATAAAATTTGGCAAAATATTACCCAATCGAGGCTTCACTTTTGCTTATCAAAATATTGTTTTTACCAATATAAAATGTCAGATAAAATGTTGCCTGATGGAGGCTGTGTTTTCCTGGCCCAAACATTTTTCCCACAGCCATACAATGACATAAAATGTTTCCTAACTGAGGCTATGGAAACAATTTTTTAACTAAATCATCATTGTTAGAAGAAAATTTCAATCAGTTTACCATGCATAAAGACCGCAAACAGAGTTGTTATGTCACTTAGTTGCCCAACTGAATTGTGGGAATTAGAAGAAATTTCTTTTATCTAACTAAAATATTCACACCAAATTTTCCAAGGTAATTGTAGCAGCTTTTGGTTCCTTCCCAAACTGTTTCATTCATAAAATAAGATTCCTTCATGGCCTCTGTGCCTATTTCTTGTGCTTCTTTTCTTGCCCATGCCTCTTGCAAACTACCGACATATTATTTAAGTTTGCAAACTTTTCCACGTTCCTTACTTAAGCATGTAACATAAAGTTCAACAACAACCATTTCAGCAAATTTAAAGATGCTTCACGTCTGTACTCTGTGCTACTGCTAATTATCAACTCTTGAATATAGGGCTAGTATACAGTATCTATCGTGCACTGACTCATAAATATGAAGACATTTGATAGCAATATTTCCTTGGTAAAACCTCAGATCTCAGAAACTAATCAAAGCAAAGCATATGATTCTGATTCAATCGTAATTGCCTTCTTGAAATGCCAACACAAATGTTTTTGATTTTTTTTGTTTGGACGGAATAGTATCCAATTTAACACAAACATCATGTTTAGTTGCAAAGTAGGTTCAGCAAACATACCTGGATATAGTTAGCGGATTTTATCACTGTGACATTGATAGTTTAACCTTGAGAAATCCAAAGGAAACTCTGATCCCTTATGAGGACAATAAATCCACCTTGAACTGCTATAAAATGTTTGATTCCGTTGAAAGGTGGGCCTAAATGTTTGTTTGTTTTTTAACAGTAATGAGTACATTCCACTAGGTACAATTGGTAACACTTACTAGAAACAGCTGCCACTATTCCACTTGGTAGAACCAATATTTCATAAATGCCACAGGGGCCAACATGTGTCTGGAGGCTTGAACTCACGCTACTTGTGACACAAATTGTTCCTTTGTCAAAAGGTGGGCCTAAATGTTAGCAACTTAGTAACGCCTGATACTTGCTGCAAAACTAAAAGCAAGTGTTGCATTATAGAACACTAGACCAAGTAAGCAGGAGCAGTTGTCAATAGCCTTCCCAGTACATCTTAGATATAGTGGTTGGGCTTTCTACAAGAAGATATCCTTGACATTCCATGTTACCTGTTCATGAGGCTAATATGTTGCAAAAGGTTCCATAACAGTACACATGAATTTATCCATCTGTCCAATCACCACCGAATCATATTATTTATGCATGTAAGATATATTTTCAAATATTTGACCTGACAAATAAGAATCTTCTGTAACTTCGAATTCCTGTTGTGGGAAATCAGTTAAAATTGCATTAATGAACTTGTTTTTGGAAACATAGTAATTTTCTCAAATTTTCTGAAAGAGATTCAAGGGAGAACATGACGAATGAATGCTGCATCATAACCACAGAGAAGGAGAATAAGGATATCCTCTGTTGAACCATGTGTGAATTTTAACAATTTTCGTAGAACATGTTTTCCCTCGAAAATATAGATTTCCAAACCAGCCGAGACCGAGTGATTTCCAACAACTTATTGCGACCAAGTGATTTCCACCCACTGTTGGTAGACTGCTGTGAAATACCCCCTTAGCTAAGCTATGATACCACAAGGGTGAAGTAGAAATTAGGAAGCAAGGCTTTGAGGTCAGCCCAAATGGGGTCCAATTTTTAAAAATTCTCACTGTCAAAGGTTTCATGAAGATAGAACTGCCCTAGGCACCCACATTACCTACCCCACACAACACATTACCTACCCACACAACACGTAGGATTTTTTTCTTATTTCATAATATTAAAAGATTCCTAACTCCAATACTGTTTAGTGTGGGCTTATAAGGTCTTGCTGGCATCTCAAAACGCTATGCAGATTTTCTTAATTTCTTGGCTCTTTTACCAAGTGTGTAAGCTCATTTCCATAGCTGGTCCGATCTATATGATAATGGTTCCCTTTTTTCTGCCCTCTATCATTCTAAAACTACTAGTTTTTCTTTCAGCTCCCTTTTCCATTTGATTTATCCATGCATGAATCAACTAAGAAAGGTTTCCCCAGTACTTTTAGTTCCAAGAATGTAGGGGAGAGACATTTGCTAGTGTAGGGGAGAGACATTTGCTAGAGTATAGGAGTGATTTGTAGGAAATGGTTTTTTCCACTGCTCTTAGCTTAAATAAAGTGAAGATTGCAATCTAAAATAGATAGAAAAAACCATGATTTTTAAACACGAAGAAATGCCCCAGATCTCCTCATCTTCTCCATTTGTGGTATCATAGTCCTTGTAGGTGTGGTTTGCTGTTCTTGGTTGTCACATTTTTTTTTTTTTAAACTGTAAATTAAAGTACTTACAGTATTTAAGAGGGAAGGAAAATTGAGATATTACATCCCCTTTCTTGGGAATAACAATGTTCTCAATATTTTATTAATACAATAATGTTATGTCTTCATTGTTTAGTTACAATTCAATTTCATCCTTTTCATTGTTTTGGTATACGGCATTTTAGCATTGCCATCATCTAGATAACATATATCATGGCCATTTATATGCATGTAATATTTCATTAATATGAATTACAATCTATGGATTTTAAATTTTGAGCTATAACATATATTTCAGAACTGAAGGTAAAGCATGTAATTTGTTTTAGTACTTATTTTTATTATTATACGTGCTATTGACGTGTTATTAGTTTTTCTTTGACTAAACTTTAGAATCTATTCAAAGTTTAACATTATGAAATTAAATTTATATTAAAAAAAAATTTATTTCTATTAATCTCAAATATGATGGTTCAAATGTCTCTCTTCTATTTTGTATACGATGGCAAGATATTGACTTTTGTGTACTTATTATTTAATTTACATTACTACATACAATAAATAAAATAATTGAAAAGATAATTAATAAAATGCCATGTACCATAAACAACAATGGTTTGTAATTAAAATTCAAAAATTTCATTTTCTCATTGATGTAAAGTAAATAACCATGACAATTTTTGTGGGTTTATTTTCTAATTTACAAAAAATAATTAAAAACCATACTAATTTGGAAAATAAATGTAAAAATAACTATGGAACAATGTAACAAACTTTAATTATATCAATTTATACTTTAATGACAATCACATGTGTATTATAATATAAGCATTATATAAAAAATATTGCCATGATTCAATATTAAATAAATAATTATTAACTTGTATAACTTTTATCAACCAAAAAAATGTTTAATTATATTAAAAAAATAATTGAAAAATGTTAAACAAATATTCATATAATTCATTTTACAATTTTATTATTGTTTGGAATACATACAACATATCATGACATTAAAATATTTTATTAAACTAAGCGGCACGAAATGTTAGCTATGCGGTCTTGTCTCCTGTTATTTGTTATTTATCTGCTCCATATGGTTATCACAGATAGAATTTAGCTCTTTTTTGTCGGACACCCCCAATGCACCATGATTCCAACCAATATGTAACATGAATTTTCCACAACAAATTTATTCAAGTCTCATCTTCCTTGCAGTGAATGAGGCATTCCCTTCGTTGTGAGATAGTCCTTGGGGACATGCATCATTTTTTGGGGCTTTCTTTTATAGGAAGTGTATAGGGACTTACAAAGTCTTAATAGTCAAGGCATCCTTTTAGCTTGTTCTAACATAGTAGAGCATATGTCATGACGATCAAGGCATCATAAGGTTCCAGTGTCATTACAGTGGCATTCTCTACATGCTTTTGAGCTTCAATAGCTATCATTTGTCCTTTCTACTACCTAAACAGATCAATCATCTCATGTGGCATTCTCTACATGCTTTTGAGTTTCAATAGCTATCATTTGTCCTTTCTACTACCTAAACAGATCCATCATCTCATCTGTATCAAACGGACAATTTCCATAAGGTATCATCATAATAAGTTTATTAAATTTTTTTGATTTTTAATTTCCATAAGCTATCATCATAATAAGTTTAATAAAAATCTTTGGTTTTTAACCTGTTTTTTAAAGTAGAAATTAGAGTTCGCAAATAAATGATTTTACCCATTATATTTGGTCTATTGTCCATATTTGATTCTTGCATGTGGTAGCACTCAATCTTCATTATAGACTTATACTCATTGCCATATTCAAGACTATTTTACGTATAGTTTAAACTTTCAATCAACCACACAACTGTGAGTATTCATGCATAGAACTTTACATAAAAGCATTTACAAAATCCTCCAAAACACTAATAATTCAATTCCTTTCATTGTCAACATATTAAATTACATGAAAAGATCATTCACTAAATATATGTTTTATTGGGACTAACAAGAATTCACACAATTCAAAAGTAATGTAACTCTTATTTTTTTAAACTATGAAAAATAATTTATAGACTTAGTTCTTAAGTCAAAGTATTAACAAGAAAAGATCGCAATAATTTCTTTTTATCCAAAGCTCTCATGTTAATTACAATGCAGATCCATGATGTCTTCCATCAAACTATTTGAATACTTGAATCATTGACCATCATAACAAACCAAGCTTAATTCTTAAGTCAAAGTATTAAGAGAAAATATCGCAATAATTTCTTTTATCCAAAGCTCTTATTTTAATTACAATGCAGATCCATGATTTCTTCCATCAAGCCATTTGAATGCTTGAAATAATTGACAATGCCATCATAACCAACTATAATTTCATTAAGTCATGGCCTGAAGATGTTGTTCAGTTCAACTACTGAGCAAATTATGGGTTTTGCTTGCCTACGTAGTTCAGTTCAAATACTAAGCAAGTTATGGTTTTTGCTTGCGTATGTAATAGTAAGTCAATATACAGAATTAGCAAGAAATGCATAGTATTCTAATAAAAAGAGACTATTTAAACTCCAATGCAAAATCATTAGAAGAATAAAATTTAGAAAGCCTTACATTTCCAAAGATGACGTCTTAACTAGTCGTAACTCATTTTAACCCCGACAGTAGTTATTCTAGCCTTTCTAAAAAAATATTTTTCTGTGAAACACGATACATTGCTAAGAAGGCTATATAACATAACCCAAAAATAGAAAAAACCTAGTGGCACCCTAAAATTTTGTTGAATTAATCACATGGTTTAGTCGGAAGTTGATATTCACAGAAATTTGCATGGGATTTAACGCTCTAATTTTTGCGCGATGGATCAAAGAATCCAAGTTCTTTCATCTGCCCAATCCGATCCCACGGCTCAGGTTAAGTCACATCTAAGTCCACAATTCAAATGGTGTGATGAGCTCGTTAGAAGAATAACATGGTAGAGTAGCATGATGCGTCCAATGGTTATTATTGGTTTGATCCAATGACACAGGTTTTGCACTTAATCTCATTGACTCCAGAAACAAGTATGGACCCGCTTAGCATGTGGGGGAAACATAAATAACAAGTGCGAGGAAACGTTAATGTACATGTAAATCAATTAAACAAGTATATTGGAAATTAATGTCACACTTTACTCAGTTTGTTTCAGTTGACTTTAATGAAGTTAATAGCTCGTAGTTGGGGCTTGAACCTAGTCCAAAGAGCAGACCAACGTCATTTCTGTGCCTTATTTAACATTAGGTAAACTTCATAAGATCACATTGAAGTATATTGTTTAATGAAATGGCAACGAGTAAAAGGGACAATTTGAAAATAGTTGTGGAAAAAGAATATGAATTTTCAATCAATGCTTTGGCCTTAATCTGTGATAGCCAGTAAATGTTAGTATATGTGATCTAACGGCCAAATTTGAGACAGTCACTGCAAAATTTTTAGGAAAAATGCTAGGGTTGCCCATTATCAAAACAAATAGTAGTGAAAAGGAAATGTGCTAGGAGTTTTTTTTTATGGGAAGATTAAAGAAAATTTAACGTTTTTTCAAAGTATAGTGGAAGATCTTAACAAGATTTTGGGGGCACATTTACTTGATAGTAAATTGTTAAAACCTTAGTTTCAAGCTATGATATCCTTGTTTGATGTTGTTCTAGGTTGTGTTTGATATCTTTGTTTGATGTTGTTTTAGGTTGTGAAAATGATTTAGAGATGGACGGAGCTGCTTTCATGTGTTTAATAGAGATAATGACACTTCCATGTGAAATCAGATTAAATTTTTCTTGTTACTGGGTCGAAAACATGCATTTTCATCTAAGTACTCTACACTAATTTTATTCACGTAGTATGCCAATTTCTTTCTTTCACATCTTTGTGCAAAATTTTCACGTGTTTAAGAGAAATAATGACAAATCCGGGTGAAATCAGAGTAAATTTTCCTTGTTACTTGGTTGAAAACATGCATTTTCATCCAATACTCTACACTAATCTTATTCACTTAGTATGCTAATTTCTTTCTTTTACATCTCTGTGTAAAATTATCAAATGAAATCCCTGAAAGAATCCTTAAGGAATGTAGGAGTGTTGATTTTTGTAGCTTGGGCATGTACTTTTGCACAAGCCTCATGTCTAAGCATGCAAAAGTTGCCCACATTATCTTTAGAACACTTGCTCTAGGATGAGATAGTATTCGCTATAACTTAGCTTCACTCTAACTTAGGAAAATGCACATATTAATATGTTGATTTATTGAGCTAATAGAAACTTAGGAAAAATAAAGTAATTTACTTTCGTGATTTTGTTTTAATTTTAGCTATTGATCTCAAGTGAGGTGAGATCTGATCTCAATGGCTAATCACTTTGAGATTAAGGTTTTAACTTAATGTAAAGTTAGAAGTAAGGTTGAGTGTTGATTTTTGGTAGTTGTTAGTATTCAAGCTGACTGAAGAAAAGGAGGGAAGTTAAATTTAAAATTTGAATTTAAATTGGTTAGGTCGACTCCCAAGTATAGGTTGACCCAACACAAAGAGACGTGCCCCTCAGGCACATCATAAACACTATAAAAACTAGCTCGACCTCATCACTTGGAGAACAATTTAGATCAATAGATCAACTATTCTTCTGTTCACAGGTGCGTGTTAAGAAGAAGGGTTTATGTGGAATACAATTTTCTGAGACAACCTATTTTGACTTGCGTCAACCAACGATGACCTAATTTTTGGGCAGTTTGATTGAGATTTTGGGCAATTTTGTTGAGTTTTTGACAACATCAAGACGCTGAATTTTGGCTTGTTCTCGGGTAGTTTGACTATAGGTTGACCAAGGTGTTTTTGGGCAGTTTGGCCACAGGTTGATCGAGATCTTAAGGCAACTACAGGAGGTAGAATTTTGGCCCTGTTGACTATGGGCAGCAATAGAAAGGCGGAATTTTTGATCTGTTGTCAAGGTTTGAATTGTATGATGTTTTTCCTCTGTTTGACCAATTTTGATTGGAAAGACCAAATTGTAACTTTGCTAAATTGAACAATTTCTCCTAAGAAAAGATTGCTATTTTTTTTTCAAGTTTGGGTTTTTCTCAGGCAAATCTATTTCTCTTTTGTGCTTTGTCGTCTCTTTATGATCCTACTGTCATTATTACATTTTTTTTTTTAAATGTATAATTGATTAATGATAAGAAATCATTGGAAAGTAATTATTAGATTAGAAGATCACATTCTCTTATAAAAAATCAACATAGTATTAGAGGTGAATTTGCAACCATTAAGGAGACTTAAAGAAGCCGAGGTTTTTTTGGAAAGTCTATCTTGAAGAGGTTATTCAGTATACTGGGATTCAAAAGGGAGGAACAAAGTTTGAGATTTCTCTAAAGGATGAGTTTGTGAGAGAAAAGCTTGCTGACTAGAGGATAAATTAGTGGCACCATTTGATTAAGCAATTTGTTGGAGCTTGTTTGATGTTGGATCTACATTAAAGATCTAAAGGAAGTCAAGAATCCAAAGAAGGGGATCTCTATTCAATGTTGTGGACAAGGTTGTTTTGTCACTGTATGGGAAGGGAGGATTAAAGGTAATTTCATAGAGCTATCTTGGTCTTATCTGGAGGGCTAATTCAGGATACCTCTGTGATATATCTCTGAGATACATCATAGGCTATCTGTTGAACCTTTCCCGAGTTTGATCAAAACTCCTCTTTGGGACAAAATTCAACCCTTTTCAAGACCTCCCTTGAGACATACCTATGAGGCAGATTCAAATCTGTGGCCCTATTCGAGAAGCTAAAATTTGTGCCCCCTTTGTCTGAGGCATTCTTGAGATTTGAGCTTTGTTTTAAATTTGTCCAAGGACAAATTAGGGCCTATAATGAAAAGTTTTACTGTTGGTGTATAGGTCGAGCCCTTTCCTGTTGATAACTTGTGCTTAAATAAAATAGGATGAGTCTTATTGTGTTGAATTCTCCTTAGGTCCTAGATCTTTTTTGAGGCTAATCAGCTGCACAAACAAACTAGGAACCCTCAACCTTCTAGCACTTTGCACAACATAAATATTTAGCAGTGAAATCAATTAAGTACATAGATATTTGACCCCAAAGCTTGATTATTTTACTAATCCATCAATAAAAGAATCATGGGGCTCCCATACCAGGGATCATGGCCCTATCTTGGAATTATCTAGAGGAAGTGAGTTGAGGAGCTATGTTGAAGTTAGGGTTGATTGTCAATGCATTTCAAAGGTATGAGTTGGCTGATCTGATCAAAATGAGAAACAATGGCTACATGAAGGTATGGGTTTTTCTTGACAAATTTCAATACAAATGTTGTTAAGTAGCAATCTTGAGGTATTATTTTTTTGCAAAACAATGATATTTGGCAAGTTGACAAAGTGTTGTTGACAATAAGCTGTCTATATATTGACAAAAGTTGACAATAACATAATTTGCACATGAAATGTTTTACTGGACTTCCAAAGAGTGTCGATGAAATTTGAAAGTCTTAGGGTTTATAAACCTTAGAAGTCTAGAAAGATATGAATTGTATTGAAGTTTTTGGTCCTAAGGGTTTGTGAAACCATAAAATGCGACCAAGAATGTTGAATGCTAGTAAGACTGTATACTTGGTAGCATGGAAATGTCGTTAGCTTACAATTGAGCCTTTTGGGTCGCTGGATAACTTGAGGATTAAGAAACACTAGCTCATTCAATTCATGCAAGGAAGGAAAGGAAAATAACATGCAGTACGAGCTGATGATGAGGACATTGAAGAACATTTCTAGTTTGATGAGATCACATAACAAAAGGATCAAGAGGGAGTTGAAAAATTCCTTACAATCCTCAGATAAAAATATAAGTACTTCATATATTTCTTCCTTGATTATTAACCTCTTGTATTTATATATGTTGCTTGGTTATAATCATTTAATGAGGTTTATAGGTACATCATGAACATTGCCCAGGATTTGGAAACAAAGGAAGTATTGGGAAGAACGAAACAAAGTTTGTGAGGAGGATTCTCCCAGTATCGAGCATAAATTGAGCTAGAGTGATTTGTGTACAAGAGAAAGAAATTATACAGATATCTAGAATTGTGCTAAGAGCTCCTTGTTCAGATGGGGCAAGTAGGTCAACATGTTTGAAGGATGCCATAATGCATGATACTGTGCTGAGACCTAAAGGGAAGTCTGGGGTGAATTTCAAGTGGATTTTCAAGATCAAGCATATGGTAGATGGAAACATAGGGAGTTACAAAGCAAGATTCATGGCAAGACAGTTCTCCCAGAAAGAGGGAAAGGGTTATAAGGACACATTTGCTCTAGTTGCGAGGTACACTTCTATTAGAATTATTATTTCTATTTCTTCTATTATGGGTTTGAAATTGCATCAGATGTATGTGAACACCACTTTCCTCAATGGAGTAATTGAGGAGGATGAAGTGTACGTAGAACAACCTTAGGGCTTTGAGGTATATGAGAAAGAATCTCACGTTGGTTGTTATGTCCCTATAATAGTAGTGTATCCCCCTTATTGTTATTGTTAGTGTAGCCCCATTATTGTTATTGTTGTGCCCCATAGAATCCCACTATTTTATTGCTGTGCCCTTACATTATTATTGTTATGTAGACTATGATTATATTGTGACCCCTTAAACTCCTATATATACCAAGTAGGTATTGTCATTTGAATCATCCAATAATTGTTCATTTATGTGATGTAAAAAGAGATTGCCCCTTAGAAGAGGCTTATTTTGAGGTCAATCTATTTTTTCTTCTATTTTGTGATTTGGTTACACAACATTTTGTATCAAAGCTTTGGATTCTAGGGTTTCATTGCTTCAAACACGTCATCTTGACATTTTTGCTATAATTTTTTTTTGCAAGGCTTCAGATACTAATTTTTTTACCACATGGAGCGAAATCTTGGTGAACTTTGAGTAAAAATTTCAGATCTTGGTTTTGTTATATTTTATGAAATATGGTCTGAATAAGTTCAAGTTTTTGCATGCTCTAGAATTCTTTCTCAAACAAGTGACCTAGGGAAAATCATCATAACTTTCTCTACGAGAATTGAATTTGAATTTCGTAAAAAGTGATTGAAAGTGCACAAACTTTAGTTTGTCGTGTATCATGTTAAGGGCTGAAGGTTGAAAAAATGACACATGACATTCCATACAAGTTCACTCCACTAAAATAGTGCATAATCAGGTCATCGTGGGAGATTGGACATAACTTTACCTTGAAGAATTCAATCTTGGTCTGACTTCTGGAGTTGGAGAGAAGACTTAGAGGGCTACCATAGGATGAAATTTCAGACCTTGGAGAGTCGAAATTACAGAGATACAATAATTTCAATATTAAACTCCAATAAGAAAAGGGTGTGTATATTTTAAAATTTGCATAACTATTGTTTGAAAAATACCTTTGAAGTGATTCAGAAGGCATAGTGAAGCATAAATATTATTATTTAGTTCCAACATACCTCACAACAAAAAAATATATACACCTAGTAAGCAACTAGAAAGTTCTACTATGGCGCATGAAGAAGAGGAAGAAATGCAACATGATATATCAAAGTTACAGGATCGAGTGCAACACATTTCACTCTCACAAAGAGCAACCAAAAATGAATTGAATGCTAAGATGGATGGTTCGAAAAAGAAAATAAAAGGGCGCATGGAGGGTTTAAAAGTAGACATGGAAGGTTTGAAGGAAGGTTTGACAAAGTTGTTGCAAGAAAGACTTCTTAGTCGTGACAAGGTACTCCATGAAAATCACGACGAGGACAAAAACAATACAAATTATGATTTCAGATTTCAGTAGTGGGTTGAAGACTAACCACATTTCAAGGATTGATATGAGGAAGTTTGATGGAAAGAATACGGTAACATGGATACTACAGATGGAGCAATTATTTGATCTACATGATGTGGCACACATACAAAAGGTACATATTGCATCTTTATATTTAAAACAAAACCAGTTTGTGTGGTATCGATGACTTTGTTCTCGTAAATCAATTGCCACTTGGAAAATTTTTGCAGAAGAATTGGTAGCACATTATGAGAATACAAAGAGGAAAACTTTCTTTAGCCAATTGATAAATCTCAAACAAAAGGTTAAATGGCGGAGCACATTGAGGACTTCCAAAAATTGAATTTCAAGGTAAATGATATTCCATAGGAGTATAGGATTGATGTCTTCATAGGGACTTTAAAAGATAAAATCCAACAAGCGGTTCACCTTTGGGAACCTAATTCATTGGAAAAGACATTCAAGGTGGCAAAAAAAGTTCAAAGAAAAATTATGGCAATAAGGAAGTATACTACTCACAACTATAAAGATGGAAATGTTGCTGCTCTTAGCCTTCCATAACCTACAAGGTTGACACCACAACAAATGGAGGAAAAAGAGAAAATGGGCTTTGTTACAGTTGTGATAGCAAATAAACTGAGGGTCTTAAGTGTACTGAGAATAAATTATTTTGCATAGATTGTGAAGAGGAGGAAGAAAAGGAACAAGAAACATCAAAAGAAGAGGATATACACTAGGAACGAACCCCAGGAAAAGAAGAAATGAATCTGACCATATCTTGTAATGGATTGGCAGGAATTACCACTCCTCAAACTCTCAAGATACACAGATATACCATGAAAACAAAGTAATAGTGTTGATCGATTCTGGTAGTACCCATAATTTTATTCACTGTAAGATAATCAAGGAATTAAATTGCTTTCTATATCCAACACCAAAGTGCTAGGGGATGGTTGCAAATGGAGGAACTATAAATTGCTCAGGGAAGTTCCATAATATCAATTTAACCATGGGTTAATACATATTGAATAGTCCAATGCTTTCCATTCCAATGGGTGGTGCTGATGTTGCATTAGAAGTTAAATGGTTACAATATTTGGGGATGCTAAATTTTAATTTTCAAGAACTTTTCTTGAAATTTTCCAAGGAAGGAAAGGAAATTTAATTAAAAGGCATCACAGGGAAACCAGGAGAAGATAATCAACTCTAATGCATGCCAAAGCTTTTGAAGAAATAACAATGAGGCATAATTTCACAATTGTGTTCACTAGATGTTCAAACATTGAAATCATTTGTTTCTCTAGATATCCAAAGAATCATGGATAGTCATTCCAAGGTATTTGAGACTCCCACATATTCATGAGCATGATCATGCTATTCACTTTATTCTAGGAAGCATTCCTCCAAACATTAGACCTTATAGATATTCCTATGCCAAAAAAAGCGAAATTGAACGAATGGTTGCAGAAATGCTAGAGGCGAGTATAATTCAACCTAACCAAAGTTCTTTCTTTTCTCTAGTAGTATTGGTACAAAAGAAAGATGGATCATGGCGTATGTGTCCAAATTATAGGGAGCTCAACAAATTCACTATTAAAGATAAATTTCCCATTCATGTCATTGATGAATTACATGGAACAATTTACTTCACCAAGATGGATCTTTGTTCAGGATATCATCAAATTAGAATGATGGCTAAAAACATTTTGAAAACAACATTAAAAACTCGTGAAGGTCATTATGAATTTTTGGTTATGCCTTTTGACCTTACTGATGCACCTTCCACATTTCAAGGTTTGATGAATTCCATTTTCAAAACCTTCCTTAGAAAAATTTTGTTAGTATTTTTTGATGATGTACTAATCTACAACAAGTCTTAGAAGGATCATGTTTAACATGTTGATAGGGTGCTCAAACTATTGGAGGAGAAACAATTGTATGCAAAAACCTCCAAATGTTTCTTTGGGGTACAAGAGGTGGAATATTTGGGTCATATTGTATCTCATGAGGGTGTTAAGGTAGATTCTAACAAAATTAAAGCCATTAAGGAATGGAAAATCCCCACAACCCTAAAGCATCTTCAAGGATTTCTCTGGTTGACAGGGTATTATCACAAGTTTGTTAAGAATTATGGAAAAATAGTGTTAGTAAATCAGAAAGACATAAAGATTTTCTTGTTGACAATTACTTGTGACATTCTTATATTCTTATTAACTTTTTTTATGTTCTTCCTTTATCTTCTTTTCATCAAGAAATCATCAACATAAAAACATGAAGATCAAGGACACTAGATATATACACTCAACCAGGGATAAAACCCCTAAGAAGGGGAAAACCCAACCAAACTCTTCCACTAGTAGATTGAAATAAAACTTGAGACAATACAATACCTTATACCAAACCAAAATACTTCCATCACTCCACTAAGTCAGCCTTCCAAGATGATTAACCAAACTTTAGTAGTCATTTCTTGTCAACTAGCTTCAACCTAGCTACAAATCAAAATTTCAGCCCCTAGCTTCTAGAATTTCATCCCCTAGCTTCTAGAATTTCATCCCCTACTGTAGATTTGAAATTTCACTTGTGTGAGTCAAAGGAGAGAGAAATTCAACTTCTTCTTGCTTGACAAGTGTCTCATTCTTCTTCGCTAGGGTTTTCTCCTTCTCCCTAGGAATTTCGCTCTTCTTTTCCTCCTCCAACTACTCTAGATTGAATTTGTTGTCTTTTGATCCAAATGAGGTTGAGTCGCTGCCTTTATATGGTGGTTTCTTTCTCTCCTTGAGGTTGACTTGTCCTTAATGAGGCCAACTTATCTTCTTAGAGGCCGTCTTGGTGGAGGAGACCTATATGTCTTAATTTACATCAAAATCAATTTCTTTCTTGATAGATAAAGCCCAAGAAGGATCTACTACATGATGACAAGGACTACGACACTTGACATAAAACCTAGAAGCCTACAATCGAGGATTTGACCTAAAAATAGAATAATAAAGCATGAAACCCATGCTAATAAATAATTTTCTTTTATAATTTTTGTTAGGTCCCTATACTACTAGTGTAGTCCATTATTGTTACCCCCTTATTGTATTGTTGTGCCCATGTATTCCCTATATTGTTATTATTGTGCTCCATAGAAGCCCACTATTGTTATTGTTGTGCCCTTATATTATTATTGTTATGTTGGCTTTGATTATATTGTGACCCCTTAGACTCCTATATATAGAAAGGAGGTATTGTCATTTGTATCATCCAAGAATTGTTCATTTGTGTAATGTAAAGGAGGTTTCCCCTTGAAGAGGTTGATTTTGAAGTCGTTGATCTATCTTTTCTTCTATTTTGTGAGTTGGTTGCATAACATTTGGTATCAGAGCTTTGGATTCTAGGGCTTCATTGCTTCAAACAAGTCATCGTGCCATTTTCGCTATAATTTTTTTTATTAAGTTTAAAATGCTGAAATTAAAACCAATTTGAGCCGAAAGCTTTCTGAACCTCATGTCTAAATTTTCAGATCTTACATCGCTATATTTTTGGAGATATGAGCTGAGGAAATTAGGATTTTTGTAGGCTCCAGAATTCCATCTCAAATAAGCCATCGTGGGATTGTCGCTATAAATTTTTTCTACGAATATTCAGAAGCTAAAATTAAAACCCGTTTGAGCCAAAATCGTTCTGCACCTCATGTACAAATTTCAGAACTTGGTTCACTATATTTTCAGAGATATAATCCAAGGAAGTTAGGGATTTTGCAGGCTCCCGAATTTCATCTCAAACAATCGACCTTGGGAAAAACGTCATAACTTTCTCTCTGGCCATCGGATTAAAAGTTCGTAAGAAGTCATAGAAATATGACCGATTGTAGTTTGTTGGGTATCATTTTCAGGGCATAAGGTGGAAACGATGACATATTTCACGTCGTACAAGTTTGCTCTACAGAACTTGTCTATAATCTGTTCATCGTGGGAGAGTGGGCATAACTCTTTCTTGGAGAATCCAATCTCGACCAAACTTGTGGGGCTGGAAAGAGGACTTAGAAAGATACCATAGGTCGAAATTTTAGAACTTGGAGATCCAAAATTACAGAGTTACAGTTGTTTAAATATCGAGCTCCTAAAAGCAAAAAAAAAAGGATCCGGATCAAGAAAATAGAAACACCTAGGAAGCAAAATTGGATGGATGATTCGAAGAATGCGATCGAAGCTAAGATAAATAGTTTTATCTATGCCATGGAATCTAATATCGATGATATGGAAGCATATTTGAAGAAAGACATGGAAGTTTTTAAGGAAGGTGGGACAAAGCTACTACAAGAGAGGCCTCCTAATGGCGAAAAGGTAGTAGAGGAAACTCATAATGAGAACAAAATAAATGTTAATCATGATTTTATAGAATCTAACATTGGATTAAAGACCCACCATATTCCAAAGATCGATATGAGGAAGTTTGATGGCAAGGATCCCATAACATTGATACTACAAATGGAGAAATATTTTGATCTCCATAATGTGCAAAACACACAAAAGGTACGTATTGCAACTCTATATTTAGAACCCAGTTAGTTTTCATGGTACCGATCACTTTTCTCTCCTAAAAAAATGGTCACTTGGTCCATTTTTATGGAGGAAATGATAACACATTATGAGGATACAAAGAGCAACACCTTCTTTAGCCAATTGATAAATCTCAAACAAAAGGGTTAAATGGCAGAGCACATTGAGGACTTCCAAAAATTGAATATTAGGGTAACTGATAATCCAGAGGACCAAAAGATTGATGTCTTCATAGGGACTTTAAAAGATAACATCCAACATGAGGTTCTCTTTTGGGAACCTGATTCATTGAAGAAGGCATTCAGGGTGGCAAGAAAAGTTGAAAGCAAAATTATGGCAACAAGGAAGTCTACCACTCATCACTACTAAGATGGAAGTGTTGCTGCTCCTAGTCTTCCACAACATACAAGGTTGAAACCACAACAATTGGAAGAAAAAAGAGAAAAAGGGCTTTGTTACAGTTGTGATAGAAAATACAATAAAGGTGATAAGTGTTCTGAGAAGAAATTAATTTACATAAATTGTGAAAAGGAGGAAGAAAAGGATCAAGAAACATCAAAAGAAGAGGATATACAGCGAGAACCAACCCCAGAGAAAGAAGAAATGAATCTGATCATATCTTGTAATGCATTGGCACTTTATGGATATCATCAACGATCCATCACATCATCTTTAAGAGAAAATTCTAAGGTTCAAGCAGCGGAAGATCACATCGAGCATCAACAAAAAGTTCTCCAACTCTTAAAGGATAACCTCACTTTGGCACTTAATCGAATGAAACCACCTACAAATCAACATCACAACGAAAGAATTTTTGATGTTGGTGACTGGGTGTTTTTACAACTACAACAATACAAACAAATGCCCCTCAAGCAAGCTAAGAAGGATAATAAATTATCACCAAAGTACTATGGTCCTTACAAGGTGATGCAAAACATTGGTACTATATTATACAAATTGTAGGTTCTTGCATCTTCCCGAGTGCCCCCAATTTTCCATGTTTCATGCCTAAAGAAGGTTATAGGTGACAATCTCCTAGTTCAAACAATATTGTCGTAATTTGACGAGGAAGGAAAAATCATATTGGCACTTGAAGCAGTCATGGAAACAAGAATTAGACAACTACAAAATCGATTAATTTCAAAGTATCTCATCAAGTGGAAGAACTTACCCACTGAAGAGTCCACAGGGGAGGAAGAGAATTTTTTACAAGAGCATCCAAAACTACTCAAGTGTTGGGGGCAACACTTTTTGAAGGAGAGGGGCATGTTAGGTCCTTATACTACTAGTGTAGCCCCTTATTGTTACCCCCTTATTGTATTTTTGTGCCCATGTAGTCCCCATATTATTATTATTGTGCTGCATAGAAGCCCACTATTGTTATTTTTGTGCTCTTACATTATCATTGCTATGTCGGCTTTGAATATATTGTGACCCCTTAGACTCCTATATATAGAAAGGAGGTCTTGTCATTTGTAGCATCCAAGAATTGTTTATTTTTCTAATGTAAAGGAGGTTGCCCCCTCGAAGAGGCTAATTTTGAAGTCATTGATTTATCTTTTCTTCTATTTTGTGAGCTGATTGCATATCAATTTTTCTTTTTCTTTCTTTTGACAACTACATTGCATCATGACTCAAGTACAATTATGAAGACTGACACTAGTTATATTCTTCAACACTCCCTTTTAACTAGGGAGATATTTATAATTGCATATATACAAAGGTACATGGAAGATCTCAAAATGGTATGCTCTACGAAGAGTCACAACACACACAGTGTTATAGATTAGATACTTGACCAAGGTATCTAACTGAGTGGGTCTAAGGTGTGTTCCAAGCTTCAACCACTTTAGGTACCATCAGGATTCCACTCTAACAATAACCAAGGGATCTAGGTGCATATCCAAGGTCAGAGCTTTGAGACATCATCACATGCCGACCATGTGTCCTCAAAAGCACATTATCATCACAAGAAGCTTCATATTTCCTTATCAACTAAATCATATATATCCACCAGTCCAAGCATGCTTCAAAATGTTCAACCTACTTATGGAGAGATATTGCACGATCATAACCCCAATTGGTAATAAAATTTCAAATATACACAAGCACAAACCTTCTAGGTCTTGAGTCATTTTGATGCTACTTAAATTATTATCAAATTATTCAAATACATCTCATCAGAGGCTTTCTTCTTTATCTTCTTCAACAACACCAAACAAAACCTCAACACTTCTCAACACAACCAAGTCTTTGTTTGCAATTTCATGAATCAAGAACATCTATTTGAATTACTATAATTCATTCTTTGGTCTCATTATTTCTTCAAGGTATTCACTATAACTATCATAATATGCCCTCCTTAACTGGGGATATATACAGTTCTTTATATCCAAGCTCGCTCTCAACTTAGGAAGATCAACAACTTCATAACATTGGAGAAACTTCAACACTTCAAAGCTTCAATTCTTCAGGAACATCATTCTTTCTTATAGTAACAAGGTTATCTATACAAAATTTTTGCAACTTCATTTATGTATCATCACCACCATTATTATCAGGTCATATTTAATGATGAACAACTTCAACATCTTCAAGATTATGTACCTGTGAGTCTTCAAAATAAAGTACAACCAAGTACGAATATCATGAAGTTAATTATATCAAAATCATGTCATTACAATGGAAGCATCAAAATAATCAACTTTAGACATCAAACTCTAAAATTAGATATACAACAATTTTTACCTGGCTAGGGTTCCAATCATATAGGAACACATACACCTAGAGTTTCATTTCTAGGATTTTACATTGATTATAACATTTTGACATAAACCCTTGTTAAGGGATAAAGTCCCCTAGGGCTTTGGGTCAGAACCCTAGCAGAGCAGGAGTAATCTACAACAAGAAACAAGCAAATAACTTAGGCAAAATGATTAAACGAGCAAACTATGCGAGGATGTACATACCCAGGGGTCCTTCGTTTGGGTAGTTCCAGCCAGGGTTCAAACCCTTTGCAACTCCTCACGATCTTTGAAGCTGCAAAACAACCAATTCAAAGACGCACAACAATATACAGATAAAACATTATAGTGAAATCAACTTTATAACATATAAGTAGATGGTTAGTTATACATTGAAATAGTCATTCATACATAAACCATAACAATAACATCAGATTCGTGAACAAAGTTGATATCAGGAACAAGACAATGTTTATTTTATTGTAGATAACTATAATCAAAACATAGAAAGAGTTCACCTGAGTCTTCCTCTTCCAGCTCCAAGCGGAACCGTCCTCCAGGTCCATCCAGTCCCGGTGTTCAAAAGGCTCCTTCCATAACCAATACAAGGATATGTCCAACAAGTGAAAGGATATCAACTGTCTAGGAAACAAGGGTTTCCTGAACTTGGGGAAGTGCTTGAAGCACAGGGATCTTCAGACTTGATTAGGGGATAATCTCAACAGAGTAGTTCTCTATTTTCTCTCCTCCTTAAGGCCTTCCCATTGAAGTTTTTTTATACTTCTCTCAAAGTAGTTTTTTAGTTGGGAAATAGTTGGGCCATGGGCACTAATAGGTAATTAACAAATAAACCCTGCGATTTCCGCCCATAATTAAGGAAATTGATTTATTTTTAAGTGTTTTAAGACATATATGCAGGTTGGGTATATACTGACCTGGGTGTACACGCGTTTAATACAGGGCAAAGTCACGTACAGGGAGTAAAACACTGTTTTTTAAATATTTGGACCAAGTCCGGAAGGAGGGGTTGCCCTAGGCCATAAACCAAGCATCACAAATACATAAGGTGATATTTGGAGCTATAATATATGCCCCCTAATATATGAGGTCAGAAGGGGAACATGATGGCCGAAATGTATTAAGTATATGGAAAGGAAACTTGTCAAAAACCGGGAAGGACTTCACCAAATCTCAGCCTGCCAAGCCAGCAAAAGAAGATCAGAAAGAAACAACTGTCTGAGGCGGGCATACCCATGCTCAGATAAAATAAAGCATGTCCGCATATCAAGTACAAGCAGATCCAATGTGTGTACAAGTATAAGGAATTGAAAGTACATAATGGATCATCTGATCACAATCAAACAAGTACATGTATGAATATCACATATAAGAAGATGATCAATGAAGCTAAGGATGAAGCTGATCACTGATGTCAAAAACTGATCCCAATAGTACCAAATGAACATGATGGAATAAGATGGTACTACATCGCAACTCGGATGCCAACATATAGGATGTCGTTGTGAAGGAATACAACATATAATGTGGAATGGTGTCAACTAGCAGCAAACAAGAGCAACTGACAAGTGAACCAAAGAATGTTGATGCAACCTGAGGTCTTTATCGACTGCCATGGTACATTTATACACAATGGGAATAAATGATCTGAAGTTGACCATGTGAGAAATCGTTTGATTACCGGTCATTGATGTATACCATTAACAAACACGAGAATACTCACCGATAATGATAATGAGAGTCAAGGTACCCAATAAAATCTAACAAGTGCGAATAGATGAGTTGAAGTCAAACACCTGTAAGAATCTATTAATCAAGAGACAATGATGGTTTCCGCTGTCGATAGCGAAGGATTAGCCATTGATGACTACAAACCCCAAGGTACTGCCAAATGGACTCTAGACCTTTGCCCCAGAGCAATGAGTCATAGTCGATAGGGAAAGATCTGCTAGAAGGAAGGCATTAAGGCATCCTTCATCAATCTAGTGCGAGTGTAACCCGTAGGCGAATAATGTGGAAGGAACCAAACAAAAAAAGGTGTGGTAACCCGACCAAAGCACGTTTCCAACGTACATAAGATTTAGATAGCACACGATAGAAACCCTTTGAACCAACCAGTAATGAAAGCTAACACCGAGGCGAGGAATCCACCAATAGGGTCAAATGGAAACCAAGGCACTGCATGAATCCCAATGTGTGATAATTAAAGCTGATGTCGAACACAAGGGAAACCACTCAGTCAAAGACCCATGATACTGATCGATGCTGAGCACAAGGTGACCTATCAATAATGAAAATAGGGCTAGGGTGCGACTCTAGGCCTATCCTCATAGCAATATGTTGTTGTCGATAAGGATAAGACCTGCCAGCAAGAAGTACATGGAGACCTTCTCAAACCGGCATGAGTAAAGGACCAATATAACTGATGTGATGATAGACAAGACACTAACAACCAGGGATGGCTGACTGAAAAATATGTCAAGGGACACTGCAGAGAGGCCGACTCAGGCTTACTTCCCTTTAATAAAAGCATGACTCAATGATGACCATGTGGCAGCATATGATGACTCTGTATAAGTTCGTTATGCATGAGGCACGAACGAACTCTCCGTATGATTGGAAGAGATAACCAATCAGAGGAGAACTGACTCAATAACAAGGTTAAGGCGTACCTAAGTCAAGCTAAATCCCACCCAAATGAAGGAGATGCTTTGTTTGAGTGCTTTGTTCAAGGGCAACATGACTGACTCTAGCTGCAAACAATAAATGGAAATGTTGTTCTGTTCCCGCTCTTTTTGGAATATGCAATTTTTTTTTTTGTCTTTTTCTTTAAGCTGGAAAAAGAATAAAAGAATGCTATAGTATAGTGGAAAGAACGAGTGTCAGTGAAACAAATGATCTAGTTCTTGGGATGGGAACATTCCTATGCTCAATGCAAGGATGTGAAGCTGGTTAAGGACACTCAAAGGGATGTTCCTTCCATGGGTCTGAAGGTGTGTCAAGTTGTAGAAGCTAAGGGATTGCAAGTTTGATTTTTGCAGAAGACATGGTCAAAAAGTGGCTTAAACACGAGTCCAAGTGAAGCCAACTCGAGGCCAAAAGGTGTAAATGGTCAAAATGCAATGTAGTACTACAACTCAACATAAAGGAGCCTCTAGGGTATAAGGCCAGAACGAAGTGAAGAAGCAAAGAGGAATGAGTCTTCAACGCACAAGTCATGGCGGGACTAGAGAGGACTCCCGAGCCTACTTAATGAAGTAACATGGGCAACCAATGCCAGTGAGGTGCTAACTACGATGCCCATGAAAAGGATGGCTCTACCATCGTGTCATGATTTAAAAAGTCGGCGAGTGAAGATGGTTTACGAACCATAACACGATGGGATCGACCCTATGGCCTTTGTATCGACAAATGGAGGCTAGTATGCAAAATGCAACGAAAAAATGGCTTCCCTAACCTATATGCCAGTGAGTAAACGATACCTACCATGATGGGTCATCAACCATGGAACTGATGTCAAATCTTCGAAGAAGCGTCCAAAAAATCCTGAAAAGCAACCAATTCCCGACAATCCAAGCTCACAAGTTAAAAGATTCATGAGATGGAAAAAATCAAGTTTTGAAAAAATTGGACATTTCAAAGCTTATAAAATGACTTTTTGACTCACCATTGTTACCATTTGTGCTGAGAGCAAAAGCTGTGGAGAAAAAGAAGCAATCTTGCCCCCCAAAGAATTCGACTGTTCAAATTGGCTCAAAATCACTAGGTAACCCCCAAATCTAGCTTGCATCAATTTGTGATTGTTTTTAGAAATTTTAATTGAGGCTTCACTGTTGGAAATTATGTTAAAAATATCAACATGGCATATACGTGGGTTGGTTATGAGAAACCCGCGTATACGCAGGCCCTACACGCGACTGTGTATTAAATGGACCCACGTATACACGGTTTGAAATTAAAACATAAAAATCTAACGGTTAAACTTGATTTTCTTTCAGGATGACAATCACCTGGAGGGAAAGGGAGCATGCTACTGTTGATGATGAGGTTATGAATGATCAATAGGCCTTGGATGCATTGAGTGGATGTGGTTTATTAAAATTTTTCAAAATACCAAATATGAAGGCAAACACCCGCTTGCTTGAAATGTTAATCCACTATTGGAGTATCGAAGATAATGCATTCATGATTGATCAAATTCCTTTAAGGATAGAGATAGAAGATATTTACTTTATCACTGGTCTCTCCCAGAGAGAAGAATTTGTACATTCGATAGGGCGATCACGAGGTAGTCTTTCAGTGGAAGACTATGTGCATATATACTACCTGGGGCATCCAGAGAAGATTGGAAGCCAAATTCCAATAAAAAATGTAGAGAGTTTGTCCTTAAGGATCATACTATTCACCATAGCCAGGGTAAATGGATCAGCCTCATTGCACCAAGCGTCATGACTATCCATGAGCTTGGCCGTAGATTGTCTCACTACTGTGTTTGACTGGTGTACACCTCTTCTGACCAATATGAAGAGTCAACTATCCTCCATTCAGAAAGGACAGACCAAGAACTTCGAATATGGGACAATTTTGTGCTCCTTCTTCTTTGAGAAGGTTCCAGGGTTATGTCCTAGAGTATTAGTTCCTATGAGTAGCCCCCGAGATCCTCGGATGGGTAGGTGGGCCGACCTGATGAAACACCTTGGAGGCGAAGACATACCGATGATTGCTTTTGTTGATGATTTCTTCTCCTAGTGGGAGCAACAAATCATCGCTGTGGATGACTATCCCTATGTTGGCATGGATTTCAGGGGAGATCTGGATCTGGTGCTGCGACCAGATGCAACATGGGGAGAGATAGGTAACCATTTTTTTTTTTTAAATTTTTAAATTTTGTCAATTTTTATGAATTTATTTTATTTTATTTTATTTTTATTATTTTTATTTATTTATTTATTTATTTTAAATATGAAAATGAACATAAAGATATTTTTGATGGAATTAAATCACTGATATAATGATCATGTACTAGATGTGGGTTCGGGACGACCAGACGGATTTCCGTGGCACAAGCGTTGTGGAAGAGGTGTCGAAGAGGCGACTACGGAGACTAAGAGAGTCTTATACGCACTCCAGCGAAACTTGGTGAGATTGACTCACCGGGTACCAATGCAGGCCGAAGAAGATCTACTAGAGGATATGCAGCGCCGCATGGTAGGAGTGCCACGCGACTGAGTTTGCCTTTTTCGACGTGTGGCCAAAGCAGTGGTCACCTACTTAGCCGCACATCTTGAGCTGGGTCATTAGATGTACTGGACATGATTATGGGCATTTTAGTCTCGATTTTGTATATTATTTTTGAAACACTTTATGTACACACGGGAGATTTTATGATATATACATACACACACACACACACACACACACATATATATATATATATATATATATATACAGTTCTAACTTTTGATGTTCGATTTTATCTTGATGAATGAATAATATGCCAATCTAAAGCTTGATTAGTGATAGAATCTGTTAATGAATTATCAGATCGTGGAATGTGAAATTAAGTAATATAAACAAATGATCTTTGCAACACCCTCACTCTCAAATATTGGCGATATAAATAAGGATCCCAAACTCGATAAATGTTATTCTGTTGTGACACTATCAGTTGTGAATCAAGATAGACTACCAACGAATCGATTCCATAAGAAATAGTTTCGGATAGTAAATTAATGACGACAGTATACTCAGCCATATTATTTGATGCAGGACCAATACATACTCCCCTTGATACCATCAACTGACCAGTTAGATAATATATCACCCAAGCTACGGAAGAGAGGTTCTGAGTGTGCCGACTAGCGCCATCGGCGAATCTGAAATAGACCAAGTCATCCATCAACACCTGCCAAAGCAGATAAAAAAGGTGTCAATATCACAAAAACTCCCGATAAGGTATGTACAAAAATACAAAATATACAAAGAAGCCATTGCTCGGCCGAAACCTAGGCAAATTACTTCTCGAGGTAGAGCCCATTTGAGGGCTCCACTAGCTTATTCCTAGAGATGTTTATAGGTACAGTCACTGAGCCAATCAATATATTACCTTCGGTAGATAACTGTGTTGGAGCCAAAGGAACCGTACAAACATCGCTAGTAAGCAGATTGGAGGACCTAGATTCAACTTCATGCAAAGGAGGACGGAAAAATGAACAATGATGTAAATCTTCGAACGGTCGATCTACAGCCGTCATTCCTTCGAATAGTGCTTCGTCAGATGGAAAAACTGTATCTAAGCAATCCATAGCAAAAGTAGAGTCAAGTTTCCAAGCAGGAGCCACATTACCGTCTAACTCTTATTCTGAAAAAGGGGTCGGATGGTCGTCTATAGAGTTATCGATAAATTCATATCTAAGTTCTGTTGCAGACATAGGAGATGCTATTCCACCCACCTACCCCTCATCTGATGTGGTCGCAGATGAAGGTAAGGCTCCAAGATACGAAAAATAATGAGTTTGAACAAACTCTCTTCGTAAAGGCTCCTTGGAGGATGAAATCGTATTGATTCTAGCTGAAGGAGGGGGAAGATCAAATACACCCATCAAGGAAGAGTAAATCCCAACTCCTAGATTCTCGATAGGCTAATGGGGGTTATCCACCAATGGAACAGTAGAATCCGAAGTTGCACGAGGATCAACTGGAGAATAATCCAATTGATCAACCTTAAGAATTTTCCCCTCATGAGGAAAAAAAGGACTCGAAACAAAGTCAAAACTACGACATCCATTTCATAAATCCAATTCCGTCCTAAGAGGATATTATAATCTAGGTTGGCATCAACGATTTCTACTTCGACATTAACGACCTTTCCACCAACACATATAGGAAATGTTGGGATAATCTTGTGTGGCCTATGAGAATTACCGTCAAATGCTGTCAAGAGAGTGGGTGAAGGAACAACTGCGGGTGATTCAATTTCCTTCCAACATGACATAGACATGACACATGTGGAAGCTCCCTCATCTATAACCGTCCGAAAAATATTGGTTTTTTGGTAAGTAGACCTTATCGGGAAAGACATATGATGAGGAAGTCTCTTTTGACATTGTGCATATCAAAAGTGAGAGCTAAAGAATTATTTGGATCTACTGCCCCCATTGCTGAAAGCAAAACACTTCATTGAGCTGGACAAAATTGGAGTATCTCTAAAGCAGACATCGTGCATGTACTCTGAGCCAGATCTTCTACAATAGAGTAGTTCTAGGCTGCCCTAACATTAGGGTTAATAGTAGCGTGCTTGGAGGAACCTTTTGGTATCTGAGGTATAGACTCGACATAGGGTCGCTCAATATGAAGTGGGTCCATATTTCCGGGAACAGATTTATCCTTGGATGTTTCTGCTTCACCATAATCCTGTGACTGTGTAGCCACATTAACATTAGAACTCATCATGAAAACATTTGAGGAATTATCCCCCTCCTGGTTGCCCCTGCAGAGGTACTAGGGATTGAGTTCGTACCAGCAAGCAATTGCTGCCCTTGGGGGAAAGGGTTAGTTAAGACAGCTTGGGAACTAGAAGACCCTTGCTGCACTAACAAGCGCTGAGCATCTTGAATTTTTGGGCAGAGATGAGTCAAATGATCTCCATTGCACAACTTGCATGGAAATTTAACTTTCTTCTTAGACTCATTTCCACCCTCACCAACACCATTTCTAGGATTGTTCGCATTACCCTTCCCATCATGATTCTTATTTTTACCTCATCCCTTCCTCTTCCCATCAGAATTTTGATTTCCTTTGGGGTTAAAAGCCTGAACGACATTTACGGAAGAAGGTTGAGAAGGTGGAGTAGTCGACGGTGTAGCCTGATTGGAAGAATCAGTTTGTATAGATAACTGCTGCAATTGGCTTAGAAGGTTCATTGCATTTTCATCAATCGATGCAACAATACCATCAGCATGTGGGCCTGGCTTCGGTTTGGCTACATCAACCGTGGATCTAGGAGTGTTAGGAAAGATCTTTTGAAGGGTCTCAGACTGAGAATATATTAGTTCTAACTGCTAGGCACGAAAGATAGCCTGCTCTTCGGAATAAACTCCGGACATAGAAACATCCTTGGAGATCTCGGGTTGCAATTATTTTAAAAACCATTCGAGACGAAATTGAAGTGAAATTTCGGCTTTGATGAGCCTCTTTCTTCGTCTCCATTTTTGAATGTGATTAGAAATGTGAGTAGCTGTGTCCTAATGAAAATTGGCTAGAAGTTTAGTTTCGTCTTCGTAATGGAAAAGCAACTGAAAATTGTTTAAGAAAATGTAAGCCAAATCGGTGAAAGATGTAAAGGTGCTCCCTGAAAACTCTATATACCACTTAGCCGCATTGCCAGTCAACGTGCGTTGAAATAGTCTCAACCTAATCGAATCATCGATGAGAGAGTTCGATGAGAACCATAAATGGAATGTAGTTACATGGTTTCCTGGGTCTTCCCCACTCTTCCCATCTAATTTTGGGATATCCAATGGAAGTTTGGTTGGGACCGAAGGCCAGGCCAGATTGTATCTGATTGGATCGTTCGTTAACTTAGTCAAGTCTGGCAGATTGAGCATGGCTAGAAAAGGAAGTCTCAGAGGACCTTGGGGATTCCACCCAGATTGGGTGGGGTTCCCGAAAGTCTGAAAAGAATGACTTGGATTCTGAAAGGAACCAGGTTGCCCAAAGTAACTTGTAGAACCTGCTGAACCAAAAGGTGACCCTTGTGGTCCAGAAAAACTCGGAGTTTGACCAACTCCAGCTGAAACACCTCTGTAACTGGTAAAGTTTCCCCTTAATGAATTATTATACGGAGTGGACAATCCTTGGTAAGGGTTGCAAGCATTAGCTAAGGGTGGAAAACTTTGAAATGAATTAACTAAGGAGTATGTCACATTCCCTTGTTGGCCGAAAAATGGATTCCCAGTTTTGATCCCACTAACCACAGGGTTAGTCCAACTTTGAAAAGGATTAGTACCTTGACCTATGAAAGGAAAAGGCATAGACCCCATCGTCGGATTGGAATGTGGTATATGACCAATTCCAAAAGGAAAACCCCGAAAAGATGCCGATCCACTCATCATGGATGTGGAGGCAGTTAATGGCACACTTAATGGAACTGAAGGAATACCTTGAGAGGGCATTCCAAAAGGGAAGAATCCAAAACTGGATGCATGCGCTTGGGAACTTCCACTCATCAACGGAATGGAACTAGACCGAAACAAGGATGTGCTGGCAGTAGATCCAAATAATGATGTAGAAGGGATGGAAATAGTTTCTCCCCCTTGTACTTATATAGGAGTCTGTATACTTGTAGCACTTGTGGTGGATGCCATGCTTCCAATAGTGGTCATCGAAGGGATGTTTGTGTGTGGACCTGGGCTTGAAGGCCTGTGTGTCGGAGTTTCGACGTATAAAAATACGTCCAGATGATCAGAAGGGAGAGGAGAATTCAGAGCCGCAACTGACTCTAAGAGCTCTTCTACCTCAATATTATCTTTCAACTGGAAGAGTACCCGAGAAAGAACTGGCGTGTTCCTCTCTAGCTTTGTGGTAGTACCAGGTCTACCTTGTACATTGATGCCCCTAAGAAGAGGATCAATCTCCGATGCGCCAGTTGCCATTGGTTGAAAACCACTGGCAGAATCGCTCTTACACCTTAGGAGAAGGCTTTGGACTCACAAGTGAAAGCCCACGAAGTCTACGGGACTGTCTAAGTGATCGGTCAACCACTTTGGATTATTTAATAAGATCTACTTAAAGACTCAAGAAATTTGAAAGCTAGGCCGACTAGGAGCACAGAACACACACTAAAAATGTCCCTAAAGAATTCAATAGTCAAACAACTTCCAATTATTTCCGCTTTGGGTGATTAGGACCGGACACCAAAATACAAGAAAGTGAATAATAAGGACCTTCTGAAAATAAACTGGGGTAATTATGCCCCATGTCTACTAGCGAAGGTATTAGAGGAAATTACGATGACCTCCAAACAACAACCTTTGCCGGTGCAAGCCCCCAAGCTTCACAAGGGTGCCCTCCAGAAGTACCATTGAAAGTGATGCAACGTCGACCTCAGGTGCCATGGGATTCCCCTCCGTAGCCACCTGTGTAGATCCATAGGATAGGAAACTAAAGATACCAACTTGTGTCAAAAGTCGGGCGAAACAGTCGTGAGGTAAGATTCGACAGGTAAGAGAGGGGGTATCTCTTGTCTTTATCTTTAAAACCCTCATGCTTAACTCCCAGTCGCGGAGCTTTCCCGGTCTATTGGATTTTCACTCTTTATTCAAACTTCTATGTTTGACAATTTAGAGTGACCTTGGAGAGTTTAATTTCCTCTCACCAAATCCAAGGCCCTAAAGAACCTAAAACTTGTTGGTGTACTTATTGACAATATAAAAAGTTCTAGTTTATCTTATTAGCGTTTGACTTTAAGTGGCCATTCTTTTTAAGTCAAAGGGACAATAGGGAAGTGAAACTGATGGTGTTCGTTGATGCAAAAGAAATTAATGAAAAACTAACTTATATGCAATGCACTTGTTTTTTCTTCGATGAAAAGTAACTTCTACTTGGGTTCTAAGAAACTTCTATTAAAGCAATAAACATTTTCCTTTTCTTTTCTTGTAATAGACTTCACACTCACAAAAACTAAAAAACTTTTGATGCTCTAATGATGCGAAACTACCCTAATGCAAAGTGTACATGATGATGCAAAAATTCTAGATTACTCTAAAAAGAAAATGAAAGTAATTTGTTTTATAATCCAACTTAAGTGTTTTGAAAGGAATAAGAATTTTGAGCACAAAATCTTTCCCAAAACAAGAAGGACTAAACACAAAGATCCCAAATCACTCTTAAAAACCAAAAGAAATCAAACATAAATTCGGTAAAGAAAGCAAAAACAATGTTTTTGAAGGACTTTTCTTTTTTCAAAAAAGCAATAAAAGCAACTTTTCAAAAGTACTCAAAATTCTACCAATGAATTAAAGACCGAAAGAAAATCACAAGGAAACTTTGCAAGTTGTCAATTCAACACAAATGAAAACTTAACAAAATAGATGTTTCAAGACGCACTAAACGATCCAAAAGCAGCAAAAAGAGGTTGAAGGCACTGATCAAGAAATCAGGAAAGGCACGCTTTCAAACTTGTCAACAAAAAATTTTGAAAAGCAAGAAGAAGTGAATGGCCACAAACTTAACGAGAAGCAAAGCAAGAAAACCATAAAAATAAAGTTTGACACAAAGATTGCAAGCAATCTTCAGTTCCAGAAAACCAAAACAATCCAGAGCCTCTACAAGAAGCCTTGTGTGTTCAAACACAAATGATAACACTCACTGTAAAGCAAACCGAGACCAAAAAATATTCAAAGCAAGAGAGAACTCGAAACAGTAAGCTCACTGAAAAACTAAAATCTGAGAACAGAAACTGACCACTCAGGAAGCACACAAGCCCATAAACAAATCTTTCTAGATAAAAAGACTTGAAAAAATCATGCAAAATAAATGTATACGTGATTGTGTCTCTACACAGTTGCGTGTACACGCGTTTCAGCCAAAAGAAACTCGCATATACGTGGCTTCAGTTCAGAGAAACTAGCATGTATACGCTTCTGTAACCCGACAAAGGTGCATATATAAAGGTTTACAAGAAAAAAAAAAATGAGGCCTGATGAAAAGGACCAGACTTGAAGTTTGAGTTCCTACAGAAGCAGACAATACAAGCACAACAAGCAAACTAAAAGCTGAGCCCTGATTGGCACTAAATAGCCCAAACTAGGAACAACAAGATTGTTTTCCCTAGCGGAGTCATCAATTCAGTTAAGGGATAAAGTCCCCTAGGGCTTTGGGTCAGAACCCTAGCAGAGTAGGAGTAATCTACAGCAAAAAACAAGAAAATAACTCAGGAAAAATGTTTAAACGAGCAAACTATGTGAGGATGTACATACCCGGGGGTCCTTCGTTTGGGTAGTTCCAGCAAGGGTTCAAACCCTCTGCAACTCCTCACGATCTTTGAACTTGCAAAACAACCAATTCAAAGACACACATCAGCATATAGATAAAGCATTATAGTGAAATCAACTTTATAACATATAAGTAGATGGTTAGTTATACATTGAAATAGTCATTCATACATAAACCATAACAATAACATCAGATGCATGAACAAAGTTGATATCAGGAACAAGACAATGTTTCTTTTATTGCAAATAACTATAATCAAAACATAGGAAGAGTTCACCTGAGTCTTCCTCTTCCGGCTCCAAGCGGACCGTCCTCCAGGTCTGTCCAGTCCCGGTCTTCAAAAGGCTCCTTCCATAACCATTACAAGGATATCTCCAACAACTGAAAGGATATCAACTGTCTAGGAAACAAGGGTTTCCTAAACTTGGGGAAGTGCTTGAAGCACAGGGATATTCAGACTTGATCAAGAGATAATCTTAGAAGAGTAATTCTCTATTTTCTCTCCTCATTAAGGCCTTCCCATTGAAGTCTTTTTATACTTCCCCCAAAGTAGTTTTTTAGTTGGGAAACAGTTGGGCCACGGGCACTAATAGATAATCAACAACCCGTGATATCCACCCATAATTAAGGAAATTTATTTATTTTTAAGTGTTTTAAGACATATATGTGGGTTGGGTATATACTGACCCGTGTGTACACGCGTTTAATACAGGGAAAAGTCGTGTACAGGGAGTAAAACATTGTTTTTTAAATATTTGGACCAAGTCTGGAAGGAGGGGTTGCCCTAGGTCATAAACCAAGCATCCCAAATACATAAGGTGATATTTGGAGCTATAACAACCCTAAATCACCAAACCCTAAAAATATAGGGTTTCATCATACAAGCTAGACATTAACAACAAACTTTAAAAATGGTAGGATTTTACTAAAAACATTATCAAAACCCTAAACATTAAGAGAGTAGGATTTTATTTTGAGATCTAACCTTTATCAACAAACCCTAAGAAGACTAGGGTTTCATCATTAGCATGCCCTAAGCATCTAACTGCCATGGGTTTTATAGTGAACCCTAAAGGCTAGGGCTTAGCTAAAATAAACAAAGTAGCAAAATATAATATGATAAATGTATATTCAATCTAGAGATTAATCACCCTAACAAGAATATTTATGATTCAAAGGGCCTAGACATGAGAGAGTTAGTAATATAAATCAAATTCAAATGAGAATGATCATACCTTTTGTATGAAGAAAATCTTGCAACAAATTTTGCATTCTAAGACATACCTTGAGTTGTACTTTAACAAACCTTGTAGGACATCATTTTCTTTGAAGGGTCTCCTTTGAAACAAAGCTTCTTTCATGATTCAAGTCTTTCCTTTAGAGTTTCCTTTATAACCTTAGTGTATTCTACAAGCTTTCCTATCAAGGAAAATACAAAGAAAAGAATATGAGTATGCAATACAAATAAATCTTGATGTATGGAGGAAATCAAACTTAAAAGAGGAAACAAAGAGAAATATACTTATCTTTTTGGTAAAATGGTGAAGGATTCCTCTTAATCTAATTTTCCTAAGGGGTACCTACAACTTATTAAAAAAATTTCAAGAATTTCTAACAAGACATATTAGATCCTTGAATTCTAGAAATCAAAATTTAAAAGAATTTTTCAGAACTTAAAACAAAAGTCTAGAGGGATATGCAAGAAAATACTTAATAATATAAGATAAGGTTCCTTCATGGGCTGTATGCCTATTTCTTGTGCTTCTTTTCTTTCCCACTCCTCCTACAAACTATCGACATATTATTTAAATTTGCAAACTTTTCCACGTTCCTTACTTAAGCAAGTAACATGAAGTTCAACAACAACCATTTCAACCAATTTAAAGATGCTTAATGTCTCTCCATATGTTCCATTTCAGGATTGAATTTCCAACTTCTATTTTGATTTTATAACATGTCTATACTTTGTGCTACTGATAATTATCAACTCTTGAATATAGGGCTAATATACAGTATCTATAGTGAACTGACTCATAAATATGAAGACATTTGATAACAATATTTCCTTGGTTAAACCTAAAATCATGTTCAACTGAATTAGAAACTAGTCGAAGCAAAGCATATGATTCAATCGTAATTTTCTTCTTAAAATGATGACACAAATGTTTTTTATTTTTTCTTGGATGGATAATATCCAAATTTAACACAAACATCATGTTTAGTTGCAAAGTAGGTTCAGTAAACATACTTGGATATAGTTAGCGGATTTTACCACTGTGACATTGATAGTTTAACCTTGAGAAATCCAAAGGAAACTCTGATCCCTTATGAGGGCAATAAATCCACCTTGAATTGCTACAAAATGTTTGATTCCCTTTAAAGGTGGGCCTAAATTTTTGCTTTTTTTAAGCGTATTGAGTACATTCCACTAGGCAAATTTGGTAACTTCATAGAAACGGCTGCCACTATTCCAACTAGTAGAACCAATATTTCATAAATTCCACAAGGACCAACATGTCTCCGGAGACTTGAACTCATGCTACTTGGGACACAAATTGTTCCTTTGTCAAAGAGTGGGCCTAATTGTTAGAAACTTAGTAACAACTGATACTTGCTGCAAAAGTAACAACTGATACTTGCTGCAAAACTAAAAGAAAACATTGCCTTATAGAACACTAGACCAAGTAAGCAAGAGCAGTTGTCAATAGCCTTCTCAATACATGTTAGATACAGGGGTTGGACTTTCTACAAGAAGATTTTTCTTGATATTTCATGTCACCTGTTCATGAGGCTAATATGTTGCAAAAGGTTCCATAATAGTACACATGAATTTATCCATCTGTCCATTCAACACCAAATCATATTATTTATGCATGTAAGATATATTTTCAAATGTTTGACTTAATAAATAAGAATCTTCTGTAACTTCAAATTCCTGTTGTGGGAAATCAGTTAAAAGCGCATTTCAAGTAATTAACTTGTTTTTCAAAACATAATAATTTTCTCAAATTTTCTGAAAAGAGATTTAAGGGAGAGCATGACAAATGAATGTTGCATCATAACCAGAGAGAAGGAGAATAAGGATATCCTCTGTTGAACCATGTGTGAATTTTAACAATTTTCATAGAACATGTTTTCTCTATGAAAACTAGATTTCCAAACCAGCGGAGACTGAGTGATTTACAACAACTTATTGAGACCAAGTGATTTCCACCCAAATGTTGGTAGATTGCTGTGAAATACCCCTTAGCTAAGCTATGATACCACTAGAGTGAAGTCGAAATTAGGAAACAAGGCTTTGAGGTCAGCTTAAATGGGGTCCAAATTTTAAAAATTCTCACTATCAAAGTTTTCATGAAGATACAACTGCCGTAGGCACCCACATTAGCTACCCCACACAACACGTAGGATTTTTTCCTATTTCATATTACTAAAAAAAATACTTCCTCCAATACTCTTTAGTGTGGGATTATAAGGTCTTGCTGACATCTCAAAACGCTATGCAAATTTACTTAATTTTTTGGCTCTTTTAACAAATGTGTAAGGTCATTTCCATATCTAGTCCGATCCATATGGTAATGGTTCCCTTTCTCGTGCCCTCTATCACTCTAAAACTAATAGTTTTTCTTTCATCTCCCTTTTCCATTTGATTTTTCCATGCATGAATCAACTAAGAAAGTTTTCCTTCAGTACTTTTTGTTCTGAGAATGTAGGGGAAAGACATTTCCTAGAGTATAGGAGTGATGGTTTAATTTTAGGAAATGGTTTTTTCCACTACTCTTAGTTTAAATAAAGTGAAGATTGCAACATAAAATAGATAGAAAAAACCATGATTTTTAAACATAAAGAAATGCCCCAGATCTCCTCATCTTCTCCATTTGTGGTATCATAGTCCTTGTAGGTGTGGTTTGCTGGTCTTGGTCATCATTTTTTTTTTAACTGTAAATTAAAATACTTACAATATTTAAGATGAAAATTTGAGATATTACATCCCCTTTCTTGGGAATAACAATGTTCTCAATATTTTATTAATACAACAATGTTATGTCTTCATTGTTTAATTACACTTCAATTTGATCCTTTTCATTGTTTTGGTATATGACATTTTAGCATTGCCTACAACAATCATCTAGATAACATATTTCATGGCCATTTATATGCATGTAATATTTCAATAATATGAATCACAATTTATGGATTTTAAATTTTGAGCTATGACATATATTTTAGAACATAAGCTAAAGCATGTAATTTATCTTAATACTTATTTTTATTATTATTTATCTGCTTGATACGGTTATCATAGATAGAATTTAGCTCTCTTTTGTCGGACACACCGAATGCACCATGATTCCAACCAACATGTAACATGAATTCTCCACAACAATCTTATTCAAGTCTCACCTTCCTTGCAGTCAATGATCCTCCAGACTTAGGCATCCCCTTCATTGTGAGATAGTCCTTGGGGTGATGCATCATTTTTTGGGGCTTTCTTTTATAGGAAGGGTATAGGGACTTACAAAGTCTTACAATCAAGGCATCCTTTTGGCTTGTTCTAACATAGTAGCATATGTCATGACCATCAAAGCATCATAGGGTTCTAGTGTCACTACAGTGGTATTCTGTACATGCTTTTGAGCTTCAATAGTCATCATCTGTCCTTTCTACTACCTAAACAGATCCATCATCTCATCTGTATCAAACGTAAAGTTTCCATAATATATCATCATAATAAGTTTAATAAAAATCTTTGGTTTTTAACCTTTTTTTTGAAGTAGAAATTAGAGTTCACAAATAGATGATTTTGCCCATTATATTTGGTCCATTGCCCATATTTGGTTCTTGAATGTCATTGCACCCAATATTCATTATAGACTTATACTCATTGCCATATTCAAGACTATTTTACGTATAGTCTGAACTTTCAATCAACCACACAACTGTGAGTATTCATGCATAGAACTTTTCATTGCAACATTTACAAAATACTCAAAAACACTAATAATTCAATTCCTTCCATTGTCAACATATTAAATTACATGAAAAGATCATTCACTAAATATGTTTTATTGGGACTAACAAGAATTCACACAATGCAAAAGTAACGTACCTCTTCTTTTTTTAAACTATGAAAAATAATTCGAAGGGGTAGTTCTTCAGTAAAAGTATTAATAGAAAATATCACAATATTTTTTTATATCCAAAGCTCTTATTTTAATTGCAACGCAGATCCATGATGTCTTCCATCAAACCATTTGAATGCTTGAATCATTGATAATGGCATAATAACAAACTATAATTTCAATAAATAGATAACATGGCCTGAAGATATAGTTCAGTTCAACTACTAAGCAAATTATGGATTTTGCTTGCCAATGTAATAGTAAGTCAATATACAGAATTATCAAGAAGTGCATAGTATTCTAAGAAAAATAGACTATCTAAACTCCAATGCAAAATCACTAGAAGAATAAAATTTAGAAGGCCTTACATTTCCAAAGATGACGTCGTAACTAGTCGTAAATCATTTTAACCCCGATGTAATTATTCTAGCCTTTCTAAAAAAAATAATTTTCTGTGAACATGATACATTGCTAAGGAGGCTATATAACATAAACCAAAAAGGAAAAAATTGAGTCGCACCCTAATTTTTTTTGTTTTATTTGAATGATTGAATTAATCACATGGCTTAGTTAGAAGGTTAACATTTTGTGTCGAGCAAAAAATCGCATGTTTATTAGAGGTTCGAAGATTATGTGACGTATAGTGCAGTTCAAGACGGTTTAGATCAACGGCTTGGGATTTACATAACACAAAAAATTGCACGGGATTTAATGCTCTAATTTTTGCGCAATGGATCAGATAATCCAAAATCTTTTATCTGCCCAATCCGATCCCATGGCTCAGGCTAAGTCACATTTAAGTTCACAATTCAAATTGTATGATGACCTCGTTAGAAGAATAACATGGTAGAGTAGCATGATGCATCCAATGGTTATTATTGGTTTAATCCAACGATACAGGTTTTGTACTTAATCTCATTGACTCCAAAAATAAGTATGGACCCCACTTAGCATGCGGGGAAAACATAAATAACAAGAGTAAACATTAATGTTGTAGGAATTTATAGGGTAAGTTTCTTAGATAGAACAAAAAAGGACACCGCTCACAAATAGATCATAGATCGGTACACCAGTATTATTGACGTGGTTAAAGCCTTCAAAGAGGGAAACAATCCATGACTTGAGCCAATGCAGCCACTTCAGACAATTTATTAATGTAAAAGAAAGAAAATTTACATAAGCTTCTCTCATGAATGATTACCTTACAAATGACGCTCCATGCTCTTTAAATAGAGATCATGGACCAATCAGGTGCTAAGCCGCTACTCAAGTGTCGGTAATACTGAGGAGAGAATGAACCATCAGATCACTTCATGTCTAGAACATATCATGACCATCAGATTATAAGTTACAAAAGATACATAATAAATAAACACACTTTACCTAACTATACACTAGACCAAGCTATACTTAACTATTTCCTATGTGTTAGAATATCTTAAAACCCCCCCTTAATAATAAATTGGGATAAGATTGAAGGATGTACAAATATGACACAATAGGAGAAGGAAGGAGGCATTAGAGTCTATCCCCCCTTAGTGACAACTTCATGAACTCCAACCATAAATCAAAGTTTAATAAACTTCGCCTTTGTAAGAGCCTTTGTAACACACCAAAGTGTAGTTGGATGCTGTTGCTGGAAACCAAACTCTGATAGGATCTGACGAAGCCACAAGGCTTCCTTACTCGCTTCTACGATGCCACGATACTCTGCTTCTACTTAAGAAAGAGAAATGACACTTTGTTTCTTGCAATCTCGTGTAATAGGTCTAGAACCAAGAGTGAAGACATAACCTGCAGTAGACTTCCAATCATTAGGGTCACCAGCGTAATCATAATCAGTGAAACCAACCAATAAAGGAGATCCTTCTGCGCTGTAATGAATCCCAAACTAAACTGTACCTCAAACATAGTGAAGTATTCTTTTAGTTTCTTTCCAATGACTTTCATGTGGGTTTTGCATCAACCAAGCAATAAGGCCAACAACAAAGGAAAGGTTAGGACGAGTATGCGTCAAATACACAAGTTTTCCAATAAGCTGACAATATAAGGTAGCATCAACTTCAGGGGAAGTACAAGTCACTGAAAGTTTGGCTCCAGACTAAAAGGGAGAAGGAGATGGCTTACAATCTTCCATGTGAAAGTGGCATAGAAGGTCACATGCATACTTGGACTGGGAAAGAGAAATACCTTATTTGGATTGTAAGACTTGAAGACCAAGAAAATAATGCAAGTGTCCTAAGTTTGTCATTTCAAAATGATTTTGAAGGCTAGACTTCACATGGTTAATAAGGTTGGGATCACTACCAGTAAGGACAAGATCATCAACATAAAGAAGAAGAACGATAAGAGACTTACCCACTTTCTTGGGGTAGACAGTATTGTCAGAATGACACCTAGAAAAGCCAGTATATAAAAGAAAGCTATCCATTTTGGCATACCAAGCCCGAGGGGCTTGCTTGAGAGCATAAAGGGATTTCTTAAGCTAACATACAAGGCTGGAGTCTGTTTGTATAAATCCAGGAGGTTGTTCCATATAGATTTCTTCATGCAAGTCCCCATGCAAGAAGGTAGATTAACATCCATCTGATGGAATTCCCATTTGAAAAAGGAAACAAGGGAAAGAACAAGGCGGATAGAGTTTATTTTGGCAACAGGGGAGAAGGTTTTAGTATAGTCAATGCCTTCAACTTGTGAAAAAACCTCAACAACAAGACGAGCTTTATGTTTATCAACTTTTCTATTTGGTCCATACTTGGTTTTGTAAACCCATTTGCATCTAACAAGTTTTCGTCCCTTTGGAAGAGGAACAAGGTCCCATGTATCATTTTCCAATAGTGACTGATATTATTCATTCATAGTTGCTTCCTAATTTGCATGGTCTGAAGCTTCTACAAAGGTGTCGAGATCATAATTCGCTGAAGCCTGAGTCAGTAAAGAAGAGGCCCTATCAAACTGAGAATGTGTACATTAATGATTTTTAGGATCACCTGCAAGAGCACCTACTGCATCCCGAGTAGCACATACCCATTTTGGAAGCTAAGGAGCTGAAGGAGGATCTCAAGAAGGTGGGGAAGGATTGTCATCCTTGCTATCATCATTTGAAGAAGAAATATTTGCAGAAGTAGAAGGGATAGAGAGAGGTGGCACATCCGCTAAACTAGGCTCATAAGCCAATATATTTTCATCAAACTTTACATCTCTTCTAATGATAACATTTTTTGGTTTAGGTTGAAGAAGTCTATATCATTTGACATCTTCAAAATATCCAACAAAAATAAAATTTTCACTCTTAGGTCCTAAGGCTTTATGTTTCTCATCTAGAATTTGGGCCCATGCTTCACTTCCAAAAACATGAAAGTGACTTACATCTGGTTTATTGAGCTCCATGCTTCTTCTGGAGTGATATTATTTAAAACCTTAGTAGGAGTGCAATTTACTATGTAATTTTCACAGTTAATTGCTTTTGACCAAAATTTAAGACTAAGTCCTTTAGATTGAAGCATACAATTAGCCACTTCTTTTAAGGTGCAATTCTTTCTTTCAGCTACACCATTTTTTTGTGGAGTATATGGAACAGTATGTTGCAATTGAATTCCATGCTCAATGCAAAAGTTGATGAATTTTTTGTTAACATATTCTCCACGATTATCAGATCAGCTTAAGAATTTGATGTCTAGATTGTTTCTCAATAAAGGCCTTAAAGTCCAAGTACATGTTAAAGAATTCACTCTTGAGTTTTAAGAAGTATACCCAAGTGCATTTGGAGAAATCATCAATGAAAGTTAAGAAATACTTGTATCCAGAGAATGAAACCATTGGAAGTGGACCACATAAATCAGTATGCACAAGCTGTAAAGGGGTTGAGGCATGCCCAGAGGCATGTTTTTCAAAACTATCCCCATGATGTTTTCTGAGTACACATCCGGAACAAACACCATCTTTGCAAGATACAATAGGAAGACCTTTCTCCATTTTTTCTTTACATAGATTTTGAAAGGAGCGATAGTTTAAGTGACCAAATTTCTCATGCCAAAGTTTGCTCACTTCATCATTATGAGCAACAAAAATACTGAGCTAAGAATTGATGACCCAAAGTTGTTAAACTTATACAACCTTGTAGAATTATCACCAATGCCACTAGCTAAAATCTGTCTAGGATCTCTTAGGTCCTTAATTACAACATCATGAGGTGAAAATTCAACGATTTTACCTTCCCCTGAATGAGTTATTTGATATACAAATAGAAGGTTGCAGGATAAGGTAGGAACACATAATACATCATTAAATTGACCATTGTCTAGATGAATAGTTCCAGTTCCTACAACACTAAGAGATCTATCATCACCAACATATATATTTTTGGTGTTCCAATCATTTAAATAAGAAAACATGACTTTGTTTTTGTCCATGTCATAAGAAGATCCATAATCAATGATCCACTCATGAGAATGAGAAGAAGAAGATACATTTAGTGCATAACCAGACCGAGATGTTTGACAACCACATGCAGAAAGTGCTATTCCTGAAGATGAAGATGAAGTTGAAGAGTGCTCCAAATGGATGTTATGCTTCTTCATTGCTGCTTCCAATGCTTCCATCTTCTTAAAGCATTTGGATTCTATTGTATCTCCTAGAGACAACCTTTGATTGCTTCAAGACTAGTGCTTGGGCACATCTAAAATGGTGTGTCTCAAATAATTTATAGGAAACTAGAGACAACACTTATGATCTATGGATACATATGTACATAGGAAATAGGTTGGTTCATTAATCCAAAGAAATGAAACATGGATTTGTGATACTTCTTCACTAGTTCATATTTCATAAATAAGCATAAAAGTAGTGGAGGCCAAGAGCTTCAAGGTCTTACATGTTAATAATATTTTGTAGAGTGGGTGAGAGGGGATGAGAGATAAGAGTAACCCATCACATATAGCATAAGACTACAAGACTTCTATATTCAACACACAAAGCTTGGGCCAGTAAGGACTTATATGCTTATTTGGGTTACAAGCAGAAGTAATGAATGAAGGGAGAACTAAAAGCTATGATTCGTGTGCTGCAGATTTAAAGATCTAATCTCAATAGTCCTTGTTATAGACATATTTGGGCACTGCAACCCCAATCACATATGTCAATGAACCAAGGGATGCTAAACCCCTAAAAGTGTTGTTTCACACCCCAAAGGATCATGGCCAACTGATTACATCATTTCCCAGAAGTTCCACTTGAAAAACTACTCAGAACTGGCCAAAACTGGACCATACTGACTGCTCCTTGGTCAAGGTGTGATGTATCTCACTTGCTACACACAAGAGGTGTGATGCATAGTGAAAATGCCTTCTGTAGGGTGCGATGAGCGAGAGTAGACAAATGGTAGAGACAATTTGCTAAGTGGAAACCCATAGAATCTTCTAGAAACTTCTCTTATGACACTTGCCTCTTTGAATTCGCCCAGGGATGAGTAAGAGATCATGAAATCTCGAATTGGAACCAAGAACTATCAGTGAAATGACACTAATAAAAAAACCCAGAAGCTAACTCACCCCTATGCAAATATCTATATATGGATCCCTCATCTGAGAGATCTAGAGGCTGGAATTTTGTAATTTGTGGAAGTGCTGTTGGTTTCTCTTAGAGACATTGTATTGTTGGGTGATCTTGCTTTTCATGAGGTGAAGAGGGCTTTCATGCTGGGAGGATGACGCCGGATCAGACACCTGGGTTGTAATCCTCTCTTCTACTTCTACTATCAATAAAGTTATTTGAGTTTTCCTCCATATAATTGTGTAGTTGTCAATCTCATATTTGTGAATGCAATTGTATGGTTAATGTACTTCTGATTCTGCATTGTTTATGGTATTATAGATCTCTATGCTTTGATGGTGTTTTGCTGCTTTGTCTCTATAGGTGTTCTTTAAAGCGGGACAAGTGAGAAAGGAGTGCAAGCTTTATCAAAGGAGAGAGGAAACAAGCAAGGAGCCAAGCGAAAGATTAAGGTTGGTGCTCTCTGCTTCTCTCTTATCTATCGTGCATAAAGGAAAAGACAAGTTACTTTGAATTGTTTGTTTCTAAGATAGCTACCCATCTTAGTGGGACTAGCAGATCAAATAGACACTAGTTTTCTCAGAAAAAAATGGCGACTCCACTGGGGAGCGAATAGTTTGCTTGTTTGTTACTATTGTTTGCTTTATAAACTACAAACGGAGCCTGAAGTTAAGCTAGCTAGCCTTCGAACTGATTTTTCTATGCAACTGGAAAGTAGATCAATGCTGCTTCAGTCAATCTCTGGGTTGGTTGATGAACTAAACATCTAGCTTGCAAACATCCTAAGTGCACTTGTGGTAGCTCAATAACCTCATAAGATCATACCCCTATACTTTGTTGTTACTGTTTATCATAGCTCAACCTAAATCACTGAACTTAGCTGCAAATTTTGAGCAAAAACCAAGCTCAGTTTCGTTCCTTTGTCCATCGCATTGTCTGTAACTAGTAGCCTGGATGCATCACACCTCCCATGTGTTGCAGGTGAGATGCATCCCTGTTTCCCATAAGGACAGGTGCGATGATTGAATGATACTATTTCTATCTCTAGAATTTGGTTTTTTTCCTCCTTATTTTCAGCTATATTTAGTAGTTTTTCTACTTATTATTGAAGCCTTCTTCCTTTACATTATTCAGCCTCCATTGACCAGGAATTGTGAATGTTTTTTTATGTATTTTTCATCATTTATAGTCCTCCTTTGTCAAGATTAGCTTAATCGAACTGTCGTCTTTTGATTCAAAAGTGTCGTAACTATCATTTTGAGTCAAGAAGAAGAGTGTCATAAAGTCTTCCTCTTCTAGATAGAGTATTGTACTTTTTTCATTTTATTTGATTTGAATTGTCAATATTTGAAGTGTCGAAAGTAGTTTTCCATTCTAAATCAAAAGTGTTGTTTTAGTCTTCCTTTCATTTTGAAAGGAAATTGTTGAAGTGTTGCTTTGAAGAAAATAGTTTAGATTTGTACCTAGTTTTCCTTTTTTGCATTCTCACATTAAGGAAGCGGAAAAACAAATACATGCATGTGCATTTGCATTTAGACTGCATGCGGAAAATGAATTAGGAAAAGTGCATTTAGTGTGTGCTCTTTGCTCTCTGTTGAAAGAATCGTATAGTAGCTAGGATTTTCATTGCTAAAAGAAAACAAACGACTGCTTATCATTTTAGATTGCATATTTAGGAATTTTACATCTACATTACACGCTGAACCTTGAATGAAAAAATTCTAAGAAAGTTCAACTCTAAAATAAACCTCAATGAACATAAAAATGCTTTGGAACCTAACACACAACATCTAGAAGTCTAGGCTAGAGACGTATTCTGGCGTCATAAAACCTGGTAACTATCATTTTCATCGAAGGTTGGGTGATTTCTCCTCTTTGATATGACAAGTGCCAGTACGGACTTGTGCTCCCTGTACCGTCGAGTATATATTGGGAGACCACAATAGGCTGATAACCTTTATGCTTAGGAAGTTGTGTCTGCCACCCTATCGATCGAAATGCACTGAACACAACATTCGGGAAGATTGACTGTCGTACGTAAAGTCCTTGGTAATTTCTCTTTAATTTACCACCAAGGTGTATATTGTAGTTTTGCGATTGGTTTGGTAATCCCTCTGTCTAGAATTCCAAATTAGTCACTTTCGTTCCTTTTCGACTCCCTAAAAGAAAAGGTCCATTTGAGCACTTGTCACTTCAGGCTCATTAAAAATTGAAGGTGACTGGAGTCACATTTAGCTTTGTCTCGACTCTAAAAAATTGAAAAAGCAAGCTGCGTTAAAGCGTCATAAGATTTATTTAATTCGGAATAACATCCCTGTTCCTACGTTGAACTTAGGTAGAGGTAATGGAGTCCACCAATCAAGGATTTCCCCTTGGTAGAAATCCTAGTTCTTTCTCTTCTTGGGGAGATATTGGTTCTCCTTATATGGCTACATTGTCCCTTCCAGGAATCACAATTGGCTTGCCGGTATGGCTATTCTTGAGCTCTGTCGTTCAAAACACTGTAATTCCTCAGCAATCAAATCAGCAACCAGAGGATACTGGAGTTGCTCCCTCACCTTCTACTTCATTTGTTTCTCTCTCTCCTTCTTCCTCTTTGCTTGGTGAAACTAGTGATACTAAAAACCAAGTAACTGAGAAGAAGAAGAAAGGGAAGGAGAAGAAGAAGAAGAAACTAGTCAAGCAAGGGGGAAACCATGCATCATCCGACGAAAATCCACACACCGAACCTTCCAAACCAAAATCTCCATGCATAATTTGCAAGGGAAACCACTTTCATCGAGATTTTCCTTGCATTCCGCAGATCTTGAGAGACTGGTCTCCCCGCTTGCACCATCTGGTGTCATCAACCTCTATTGATCATGTTGAGAGTACACCATTGACTAGTGAAAATGAAGTCAATGGACAAAAAGGAAGATTCAAATTTCCTTGTAGGTTGTGTGAAGGTGATCATGCCCTTCACTGTTGTCCTTTTCTGGATGAAGCTAAAAGTGTCTTGGATAACCGTCCTGCTTCATCGCAGAGACTTCCGCCTGGATACAAGGAACTCTTGCCAAGTCCATCGCTAGTTGAAAATCCGACTAACATACCTCAATTGTCGGTCAAAATGCCTATCATTGAAGATAAACCCTCTGAGTCCATATCGGACCAGAATCAACAGGTCGGGGTGGCAGCCGACCCAGTGTTGCGTTCAGAAGGTCCACCTTCAAATGATACAGTTTCTAAAGAGAACGAGAACGACACCGTTCAAATTCTTTTTTTTTAATACAGAGCCTGATGAACATGGGGGCAATCTACCCGTTCCTTTACCACAGGGGGGAAGTTCCCCATTTCAAGAGATTCATCCAGCCGTTTATTCGGTCCCCCCTACAAGCAATCTAGTCGTTTCCTTTGATTGGTATCTACTAGTGGGACCCTACCTTCCATCTAATGTACCATTCCAAATCATAGTAAAAGTTTACAGAATGATCATGTCTGACACTATCATAGATGAAGGGGCTTCCGTGAGTGTACTTTCCTCAATTTCTTGGAAAGTGTTTGGTTTGCCATCGCTTCTGCCTGAGAATAGAAATTTGTCAAGCTTCAACAAAGGAACCAGTCAACCGTTAGGGATCCTTCCAATTTTTCCTATAACTTTGAAAAGGAAAACCGTTCACTTGAACATGATGGTAGTCCAAGGGCCACTAGATTACAATCTACTCCTTGGGCGTGACTACATTTATAGCATGGGAGCTATTGTTTCCACACTCTTTTTGGTGATGTGTTTCCCGCATGAAGGAAGAATGGTGCAACTTGTCGACCAGCTTTCATTCCCCGGTTCAAACACGACTAGGAGTCAAATGCCATCCCTAGATGGTCTCTTTGCACAAGGAATGTCTCTTCAACCTCTAGTTCATCCACCTAATTACTGCAAGTAATTCGGTGAATGCAACAAAACTCAAGGGGCATGCACCTTGGTCTACTTCGGCAGGTGAACCAAACTGAAAAGATAGATTTTCTCCTAGGATATATGATTGATCTGAAACACCATGTCCTTGTAGTATTTGAGTATCAGTCTGAAACTCGAAGGTTATGTGATTGGAAGCTCACACGATTCACCTTTGTCTATTTCGAGGTACAAAGCCAAGGAACTGTTTTGTCTGCTCCGCGGATGAAACAATCTTGCTTAAATGCAAAGACTTCCATACAGTGACATGGAAACTCTACTTTTCTTTATACCTGGGGGCATGCAAACCTTTTTATGCAGGTGAAAAGCGACCAACCTTACAGTGTTTTAGCTTAGCTCCTAGTAGCAACTTCTTAGGTAAGGTGATTGGTCTGATCCACCATTCACCTTTGTCGGCGGCTCGCAGGCAAAGCAAAGGAAATGTTTTATCTAGATGAAAGACAAAACTATCCTACCTAACCTCAGTAGTTCTTACTTGTTAGTGTAGTTAGCTTTGTAGTTTGATCATTTCTAGCCTACATGAAAAGGCAATGAGCAAAGTTTCGCATGTGGCAAGCTCACTAAAAAATGAACCTACTAATGAGAGACATCTTTAAAGACGATTAGATTGAGCAATGTTACCGCAGGGTTCAAGCTCATTAAAAAATAAACCCGCCACTGAGCGTAGTTTCTAAAGATTCAAGCTCATTAAAAAATGAATCCACCCTGAGTAAATAACCTTTGTGATTGCATTGCTATCAAACTTTTGAGCCTTGGTTGTGTTCTTAGCGTCACCTCCATTCTTTTAGCTGATCATACGCTTCCACTTGATTGTTTACCCTTTTGTGGAATAGCTGCGACGAGTGATTCTATTAGCCACCCTCATTACACTACCGTGTTTGAGAAGTTCCAAACTTACCTGGAACTAGTTGCTACCGGAAAACACCACTCGTTCCTAAAAAATGAGTCTCTTTTAAGCTCTTTTTAGACTCGTAAAATATGAAAATATTTCTGAGCTACTGGTCTTTCCAGCTCGTTAAAGTAAAGGGAAGCGCCATCCCTCCTCTACATTTTAATCTTTTTGGACCTGAGGGACCATTCCACAAAAAGATCGAGTGCTTGTCTTTTTCAGCTTGCTAAAACTCTCAAAAAGTCATCCCTTTCGTATTATTTTATACTTTTTTGGACTTAAGGGATTATGCCACGAAAAAGGATTGCTAGAGTTTCCTTTTCATCCCTTTTCAAACTCTCTAAACGTGAAAAGGACCGAGTTATCTTTATCATTAAACTCGTTAAAACAATAGCGACAAACTTGTCCATTCAGACAAGAGCGAGTTTCACTGTCGCTAGGCTCGCTAAAACATAGCGACAGGTTTGCCCAAAGGGAAAATTATGGAACAAGCATATGTTATCCTCCTCAAGCTTGATTAAAAAAAGAGGTACTGGTCAACAATAACTGGGGAGAAAGGGAAGAAAACTTGAAGAACTTCATTGGTAGCAGGTCGCTCTTGGACATGACACTTTCACTCCATCACCATGATTGAGTTGGGTTGGGTTATTCCGTTCATCGGTCAAATCACCATTGGTCCTCCGTACCATCCATTTTTTGGGTTAACAATACCAATCCATTTCAGTGTCGCTGATATGTTCAAGAGAAGTCGTTCAGATAATTCACCAACCCAGCTAATGCCTCATCCACTGCAATACCTTCACTCTCCATTTTTCATGACCGCCATTCCTGAACCTTGTATCATCAGATCATTTTCCCCTCCACAAAATCATTTTCTTCGTTTCGTGTCGTAGATGTGGGATTCATTAAGGCTCTCCTACGACGGGTCACTTCTTGTTGACAGCAGCTCATTATCTAAGAAGTTGACATAGGAACAACCCTTTCAGTACTTTGAAGCTTGCATGCCTCAATGACAAGTTTCTCACTTCCGGCGATAGGTTTACATCAATGGCCTTCGACCGAAAGATTTTGCGTGGTGTTCGATATCGACTCATATACTCACACCACGTGAATTATACTGTAGTACCTTGAGGGTCATTATAATTAACAATGATTCCTCTCGCGTCTATTAACAAATTACATCATTGGCTGGTAATCAGGCGATGTCTTTCAATGTTCGACTTCATAACATCTTTTCACATGGATTGACTTGTACATCAGGTGAAGATTGAACAAGTTTGAAGACCCTGGATTTAGTTTCATCTATCCCAAAAGTTCCACCTGAAAAACTACTCAAAACTGGCCAAAACTGGACCATACTAACTGCTCCATGGTCAAGGTGTGATACATCTCACCTGCTACACACAAGAGGTGCGATGCATACTGAAAAGGCCTTCTGTAGGGTGCGATGAGCGAGAGTAGACAAATGGTAGAGACAATTTGCTAAGTGGAAACCCAGAAAATCTTCTAGAAACTTCTCATATGACACTTGCCTCTCTGAATTCGCCAAGGGATGAGTAAGAGATCATGAAATCTCCAAGTGGAACCAAGAACTATCGGTGAGATGACACTAATCAAAAACCCAGAAGCTCACTCACCCCTATGCAACTATCTATATATGGATCCCTCATCTGAGAGATCTAGAGGCTGAAATTTTGTAATTTGTAAGGAAGTGCTGTTGGTTTCTCTTTGAGACATTATATTGTTGGGTGATCTTGCTTTTCATGAGGTGAAGAGGGCTTTCATGCTGGGAGGATGATGCCGGATTAGACAGCTGAGTTGTAATCCTCTCTTCTACTTCTACTATCAATAAAGTTATTTGAGTTTTCCTCCATATAATTGTGTTTTTGTGAATCTCGTATTTGTGAATGCAATTGTATGGTTAATGTACTTCTGATTCTGCATTGCTTATAGTATTATAGATCTCTATGCTTTGATGGTGTTTTGCTGCTTTGTCTCTACAGGTGTTCTTTAAAGCAGGACAAGTGAGAAAGGAGTGGCAAGCTCGATCAAAGGAGAGAGGAAACAAGCGTTGGGTGAAAATATGTTTGTTTAATTCTGTTGTAGTACTTGCCCAACTATTTAATTTGTCAATCTGAGGTTCTTAAACTTACAAGGAACATGCACTATATATGCAGGACCGAAGTGGAACTAATTTAAACTTAAATTACTGAAATCAAATTAATCTAGGAAGACATTGAAACATTAACTATGAAAGCATGAAATTGCAAAAAGGAAAAGTAATACAACATGTGAAGCATTGAATGACAAACAACATATGTGAGCTCACAACAATAAAAATATCCTAAATTATATTACAAGAACCAAATAAGAAATCATGATTACAAAACTATCTCTTAAATCTAATCTCCATTCTTCATTATTCATTATTCATTAAAATGAAGAGAGAGCACTCTGTTATATACATGAGGAAGATAACCATCTCATAATTACATATCCAATATTCTCTCAAGCATTCTCAACTACTTTCCCATTATTACAAAATATGATCCCTTTGAATCCTCCACAAATCTCTCACATATCTTGGATAAGATATGCCAACCAAATCCTCCATGATCTTCTCCTTAGGAATAGGCTTGCATAATTATCTCCTTTCCCATTATTACAAAATATGATCCCTTTGAATCCTCCATAAATCTCTCACATATCTTGGATAAGATATGCCAACCAAATCCTCCATGATCTCCTTAGGAATAGGCTTGCATAATTATCTCCTTAATATGGTGGGGGAGATATTTGAGAAGTCTCTTGGAATTAATTCTTCACATATTTCCTACACATCACAAAACTCACATATTCTTGAGATATATATAAAAATATGTATATTTTCTAATATTTAATCATAAATTCACTTGTAATACAAAAATGAATAAAATGGAAAATAAGAAGGTGAAACCCAAATGTATTTATGAAAACGATATGATAAAAGGTTAATGGGATGATGAAATGTAAGGAATAGTGAAGAAAAAGGTGGATGAAAATATGACATTTCTGAGTCCCAACTTCCTCCCCAATTGAACTTGTTGCATGTCCTCATGCAACCATGCATGGGTCTCTTTAAGAACATTTGGCATCTTGAACTTTGGCTTTACATGATGGTCTTTAATAATGAATGTTTCCAGGATATGTGAAAGACATGAGTAACAACTTACATTTTCTTATGGTTGGTTCTTGTGTGAGAACCATGAATACAAAGAATGTTGGTTCTTGTGTTAACAACATTCATTTCGTTTTCTGTTCTGTTTTCTTCAATAATAATGTAAACACTCACTAGAAATCATAATGTGCATAAGAAAGCCCTTTTGTAATATTAATGAAGCATGCCAATATTGCGTATGAAGCAAAGTGCAACAAAGTATCATTGGAAAATAAATGTTGGTGAATGGTAAATGAGAAAAGAAATGGAGTGATAGTGGTGAAGAAATGGAATCATGGTAGTGAATATAGTTCTCCCCCCCCCAACTGAATTGGTTGCATGTCCTCATGCAACTTGACATGGTTCATGAAAGGAAATGTAGCATGGTGAGGGAATTTTCCAAAATATTCAAGTTAGCATATAAGGAATTGCATGATTAAAGATTAGAAAACAACATACCTCTACTTACCCAAGAATGATGAACTATGCAATAGGAATGTAGCTGTTGCTGCTGTTGGATTAGGAAAATGTGACTGATGTTGTTGTAACTGGATCCTGGGAAATGAAGGAATCTGAAATGTTGATGCTGAATCATGGAAAAGATAAACGCTGAAAGTGGAACTGTGGTACTCTCATAGATCAGAATTCATGCTGCTGTAACTGCTAAGGGAGTCGTGAAAAAGTGTATAGTCCTCACCTGCTACTAAACTTCTTGGTACAATTCTAATCATGCGAAAGAATGTGTTGATGTCGAGCATGAAAAGAAATCATTGGATTACTGGCCATTGATGCATGCCATTAACCAATGCGAGGCAAACTCACCATTGATGTCAATGAGTGCCAAGGTACCGGAGTACATCTTGCGAAGTGCGAATGGATGTGTCGAGGTCGAGCCACTTGCAAGATATGAAGATCAAGGGACATTGATGTATTCCCATGATCTTCAGCGAGAGAACTTGCCATTAAGGCATGCAAGCCTTTAGGTACTCAAAAGGAACTCTAGTCTATTTCCCAGATAAGGTGTTGATGTCGATGGGGCAAGACTTGTTGAAAGGTGGGCCTTAAGGAATCCCACATCAGTCAACACGAGTTTGTACAAAAATATTTGGTAGGACTATAAATGGAAAGAACTCACGGACAAGCAGTGTGGATCAGCATGGCGAAAAAAACAAGGCAATGTAATCATGGAAAGGGAATGAGTTTTATTCAAAAGGAAAACTAGAAGGCAAAAATAAATTAAAAAGGAATGTATGCGATTCAGAAAAATAGGCGTGCATGAAGTCGTGAAAGATAAGGTAATGGAAGATGGGTTGCAACATAAGGATGCTCTAGGCGTTTGGAAGGAAAAAGGTGAGTAGTCATGATGCAAAAGGATTTTTGTGTAGTGGAAATTGTCATGATATGGGCAGTGAAGAATTAGTTCCTTCAAGCGTCCAATGATGCATGTTTCATTGTGATTTTGAAAAATCACTTTTGTATTAGATTGTCTTCACTTTGAAAAACTTAGCACCATTCTTGCATAAAAATTGTCACCTTTGTGTGCCATCTCCATCGATCATTCCTGTATGAAGTGACTCAAAAACAAATTAGCTCATTTTCAAGAATTTATGAAATGTCCATTTTTTTAATTATTTTTCGAAGTTACACTAATTGTGGATGAAAAGGGTGTCGCATTGTAATGTTGAGCTTTCTGCATAAGCTTCTCGTGGACCTACACATAACACCAATCTCATTTTACTTGTTAGTATATGCATCCTACTTAAATGATAAATTCCAACATACTTTTATTTCCCCCCAAATAGAATTAGTGCATGTCCCCATGCAATGTACTCATTGATTGTGCAATATGTTTTCAAAATGTTTTTATGGGTGTTATTTGATAGTTATGAATCGAACCCAATCAAATCTTCTGATATAAAACCCATTTCACACATATTTGAAAATGCAGATGCGTATTACCTCAAATGCATCATCTGAAGTTAGGGTAAAATCATATAGCAAGCTGAAGGTCGACGCAGAGGAACACTTCTTCTAGGTGGTGTGCACAAGTATGAAGAACTTTGTCCATAGTTCTGTCTACAGAGCCCGTAGCCACAATCCATTCATTGAAAGGGTTGAAAGCCAAACAGTTATCCTCAACTTGGTGGATTAAGTGCGAGGGCCTGATTAGAATGATTCCCACCGTATAGATGTCATTACTAATATTGAATACCAAAACGTTGAATCCCTCCATGCAGCGCTGGCTATCTGGCGACAACTAAAGTGGTGAGTAATTCCCTGCAATCTGGGTTAACGATAAAGCCTATTCACGATAAAGCAAGCATTCGTTCTACAGGAGTTCCATGACGTTCTCCATAATTTGACGATTGCAAAGATATTGACCATTCATTACCTCAATAGCAGCATCAGATCTTTCAAAAGAATCATAACTGACAAAGCCAAAACCTCGTGAATTCCCAGTATGAGTAACTCCGAATATTACTACAAAATTGCCTCCTCGATATTTGATTTAGTAATAGAAAAATCCGATTTGACTTATCGTGTAGTGATTTGTTCCTGCAAAATTGGAATTTGTATTATCGTTTCTTGATTTTCTGGACAAAGAGTCAGATTTTTAATTTATGATTTGGAGGATTTTGTGGGCGTTGCTGAGGGAGTTGCGATGGTGGAGGGAATCTTTTTCCATTTTTGTATTGACAATTCATTTACATTTTTTTGATTTGCACAAATAACCTGCAATCCCCAAGTCTCAGTCCCAAGGCATATGTATGAGAACGCTATGAAAAAAATTGTTTTAAATGTGTAGGTGCAGTGATTGAATTCCAAGTTTATTATGTAGTAGAAGCAATGGTTTCTTCTATGCTAGTAAGATACGCACGTCTCTTCTCTGCCGTAGCAAGGCCTGGTGAAGCGTTGCCACCAAAATTCATTGAGAAATGTTGAGAAATGGCGTTGGTGAATCTGCAGTCTCGGGCCTGCAATCTACAATGCGTTTTTTTTCTCCTCTTGGCGATGCGTTTAATATTTTTTGATGTTTTATTTTTCTATTTTTGTGAGTGCGCTGGTTGGTTGTTTTATTTTTTATTTTTATTGTTTTATTATTATTAAAAGTCTAAAAAAATGAAATTAACCCTATTTTTACAAAAACAAAAGTGGTTAGTTTTTAATTTTTTTTTTTTTAATCAATGAAAAACTAAAGTTGAGAAAGAAACTAAACTTTCTCTTACTTTTTTTTTAACAAATGGACATAATGATTTGCATATTGAAAGATGTTTTTGGTGAAGCATATTGCAAAACATGAATTTATTCTTGAAATTAGTCTAAATCATCCCTATTTTCTGATCCTCACAATCGCACTAAGCGCAGAGGAGAGCATACTTATTCTAAGTAATACTGAAAATGAAAGCAAAAACTAAAAAATGAAAGCCTACCTACTCTATACTAATTAGAAAAAAAAATGGTTACGTGTAATTAAACTTCCAATGAAGCCATTCACGTAGCAGTAACAACAATATATCCAGTAGTAATTTTTTAAATGATGGATGAAAATATTCGAAAGTGAATGAGTCTAGTTGCTGTAACTGCAAATCACCTAAAAAATAAAAAGATGAATATACTCTAGTACTTACCTGGAACCATTGTTTGATAAAGCTTTGATAAGCACAGTTTCTCTCACTTAGATCATGTTGTAACTCCTGTTCTTCTTCTCCGATCTGCTGTTCTTCTTCCTCGATCTCCTATTCGAATGATTGTTCGCTGTCAGATATGCAGGATTCTTCAAATGTTGAATCTTAGTTTGTTTCTTGGGGAGTAGTTGAACCTTTAATTCTTGTCAAGATCTCCTCTTCCAAGGAAGAAGAGATCTCGACTTCTGCTAGGATCTGAGTGAGTAGTTCCAAGCTGAAACTCATTGTTAAACCATGTTGAAAGAGATTCTAAAAACAAAAAAAAAATCAGCACACTAAAAATTGAATTAAAAACAAAAGGACCATAGAAATAATCTTGAATTCAATACTCAATTAAACCCTCTTACAAGGACTGCTCATTAATTGAGTAATCGAATTCTTTAACTACAACCATGAACCATGAATTCATCAAACACTCTTCATAGTTGCGAAAATCAAACACACTTGCAGAAATTGAAATTCACACTTGCATAAATGTAAACACACCCTACATGCCCTGATCCATAAGAGGTCGAGCCCATTACGATATCTCGAATGCGATGCATAGGCTATTCTTCACGTCTTACCACTTTAACACCTCAGAGTTAGGAACATGTCTAAACACACTTGCATGAAAAATCAAACTAAACTTCAATCCATCGTGCCTCCCCGGCAACGGAGCCAAAATGTTGGGTGAAAAAATTATCGTTTAATTCTGTTGTAGTACTTGCCCAACTATTTAATTTGTCAATCTGAGGTTCGTAGACTTACGAGGCATATGCACTATATATGCAGGACTGAAGTGGAACTAATTTAATCTAAATTACTGAAATAAAATTAATCTAGGAAGGCATTGAAACATTAACTATGAAAGCAGGAAATTGCATAAAGGAAAAACAATACAACATGTGAAGAATTGAATGACAAACAACATATGTGAGCTCACAACAATAAAAATATCCTAAATTATATTACAAGAACCAAATAAAAAATCATGATTACAAAACTATCTCTTAAAGATAATCTCCATTCTTCATTATTCATTATTAATTAAAATGAAGAGAGAGCACTTTCTTATATACATGAGGAAGATAACCATCTCATAATTACATATCCAATATTCTCTCAAGCATTCTCAACTACTTTCCCATTATTACAAAATATGATCCCTTTGAATCCTCCATAAATCTATCACATATCTTGGATAAGATATGCCAACCAAATCCTCCATGATCTTCTCCTTAGGAATAGGCTTGGATAATTATCTCCTTTCCCATTATTACAAAATATGATCCCTTTGAATCCTCCACAAATCTCTCACATATCTTGGATAAGATATGCCAACCAAATCCTCCATGATCTTCTCCTTAGGAATAGGCTTGCATAATTATCTCATTGATATGGTGGGGGAGATATTTGAGAAGTCTCTTGGAATTAATTCTTCACATATTTCCTACACATCACAAAAATCACATATCCTTGAGATAGATATAAAAATATGTATATTTTCTAATATTTAATCATAAATTCACTTGTAATACAAAAATGAATAAAATGGAAAATAAGAAGGTGAAACCAAAATGTATTTATGAAAATGATATGATAAAAGGTTAATGGGATGATGAAATGTAAGGAATAGTGAAGAAAAAGGTAGATGAAAATATGACATTTCTGAGTCCCAACAACAAGCAAGGAGCCAAGAGAAAGATTAAGGTTGGTGTTCTCTGCTTCTCTCTTATCTATGTACATAAAGAAAAAAACAAATTACTTTGAATTGTTTGTTTCTAAGATAGTTACCCATCTTAGTGGAACTAGAAGATCAAATAGACACTAGTTTTCTTGGAAACAAAATGGCGAATCCACTGGGGAGTGAATAGTTTGTTTGTTTGTTACTTTTGTTTGCTTTATAAACTACAGACAGATGCTGAAGTTAAGCCAACTAGCCTTCGAACTGATTTTGCTATGCAACTGCAAAGTAGATCAACGCTGCTTCAGTCAATCTCCAGGTTTGTTTATGAACTGAACATTTGACTTGAAAACTTCCTAAGTGCTCTTGTGGTAGCTCAATAACCTCATAAGATCATACCCCTATACTTTGTTGTTACTGTTTATCATAGCTCAGCCTAAATCACTGAACTTAGTTGCAAATTTTGAGCAAAAACCAAGCTCAGTTTCATTCCCTGGTCCATCGCACTGTCTGTAACTAGCAGCCTGGGTGCATCGCACCTCCCATGTGTTGTAGGTGAGATGCATCCCTGTTTCCCTTAAGGATAGGTGCAATGATTGAATGATACTGTTTCTATCTCTAGAATTTGGTTTTTTCCTCCTTGTTTTTAGCTCTATTAAGTAGTTTTGCTACTTATTATCAGTATATCATTGTTGAAGCCTTCTTCTTTTACATTATTCAACCTCCGTTGATCAGGAAATGTCAATGTTTTTTTTATGTATTTTTCATCATTTACAGTCCTCCTTTGTCAAGATTAACTTAATCGAACTGTCATCTTTTGATTCAAAAGTGTCTAACTGTCGTTTTGAGTCAAGAAGAAGAGTGTCGTAAAGTCTTCCTCTTCTAGATAGTTGATTGTACTTTTGTCATTTTATTTGATTTGAATTGTCAATATTTGAAGTGTCGAAAGTAGTTTTCCATTCGAAATCGAAAGTGTCATTTTAGTCTTCCTTTCATTTTGAAAAGAAATTGTTGAAGTGTTGCTTTGAAGAAAATAGTTCAGATCTATACCTCGTTTTCCTTTTTTGCATTATCACATTAAGGAAGCGGAAAAAACAATACATGCATGTGCATTTGCATTTAGACTGCATGCAGAAAATGATTTAGGAAAAGTGCATTTAGTGTGTGCTCTCTGATCTCTATTGAAAGAAACGTATAGTAGCTAGGATTTTCATTGTTATAAGAAAACAAACGACTATTTATCATTTTAGATTGCATATTTAGGAATTTTACATCTACATCACGCGGTGGACCTTGAAAGACAAACTTCTAAGAAGGATCAACTCTAAAATAAACCTCAATGAACATAAAAACACTTTGGAACCTAATGCACAACATCTATAAGTCTAGGCTAGAGACGTATTCCGCCGTCATAAAACCTGGTAACTATCGTTTTCATCGAAGGTTGGGTGATTCCTCATGTTTGATACGACAAGTGCCAGTACGTACTTGTGCTCCCCGTACCGTCGAGTATCTATTGGGAGACCAGAATAGGCTGATATCCTTTATCCTTAGGAAGCTGTGTTTGTCGCCCTATTGATCGCAATGCACTGAACACAACATTTAGGAAGATTGAATGTTGTACGTAAAGTCCTTGGTAATTTCTCTTTAATTTACCACCAAGGTGTATCTTGCAGTTTTGCGATTGGTTTGGTAATCCCTCTGTCTAGACTTCCAAATTAGTCACTTTCGTTCCTTTTTGACTCCCTAAAAGAAAAGGTCCATTCGAGCACTTGTCACTTTAGGCTCATTAAAAATCGAAGGCGACTAGAGTCACATTTAGCTTTTTATCGACTCTTAAAAATTGAAAAAGCAAGTTGTGTCGAAGTGTCATAAAATTTATTTAATTCGGAATAACATCCCTGTTCCTTTGTTGATCTTAGGTTGAGGTAATGGAGTCCTCCAATCAAGGATTTCCCCTTGGGGTAAATCCTAGTCCTTTCTCTTCTTGGGGAGATATTGGTGCTCCTTATATGGCTACATTGTCCCTTCCAAGAATCACAATTGGCCTGTTGGTATGGCTATTCCCGACCTTTGTCGTTCAAAACATCGTAATTCCTCAACAATCGAATTAGCAACCATATGATACTGGAGTTGCTCCCTCTCTCCTTCTTCCTCTTTTCTTGGTGAAACTAGTGATACTAAAAACCAAGTAACTGAGAAGAAGAAGAAAGGAAGGAGAAGAAGAAGAAGAAAACAATCAAGCAAGGAGGAAAACATGCATCATTTGGTGAAAATTTGCACACCGAACCTTCCAAACCAAAATGTCCATGCGTAATTTGCAAAGGAAACCACTTTCATCGAGATTTGGTCTCCCCGCTTGCACCATCCGATGTCATCAACCTCTGTCGATCATGTTGAGAGTACACCATTGACTAGTGAAAATGAAGTCAATGGAAAAAAAGGAAGATTTGATTTCCTCGTAGGTTTTGTGAAGGCGATCATGCCCTTCATCGTTGTCCTTTTCTGGATGAAGCTAAAAGTGTCTTGGATAACCGTCTTGCTTCACCGCAACGACTTCTGCCTGGATACAAGAAACTCTTGCCAAGTCCATCGCTAGTTGAAAATCTGACTGACATACCTCAGTTGTCGGTTGAAACGCCTTTCATTGAAGATAAACCCTCTGAGTCCATACCGAACCAGAGTCAACAGGTCGGGATGGTAGCCGACCCAGTCTTGCCTTCAGAAGGTCCACCTTCAAATGATACAGTTTCCAAAGAGAACGAGAACGACACCGTTCAAATTATTTTTGTTAATATAGAGTCTGATGAACACGTGGGCAATCTACTCATTCCTTTACCATAGGAGGGGAGTTCCCCATTTCAAGAGATTCATCCAACAATTTATTCGGTCCCCCCTCCAAGCAATCTAGTCATTTCCTTTGATTGGAATCTACTAGCAGGACCTCGCCTTCCATCTAATGTACCATTCTAAATCATGGTAAAAGTTTACAGAATTTTCATGTTTGGCACTATCATAGATGAATGGGCTTCCATGAGTATACTTTCCTCAACTACTTGGAAACCGCTTGGTTTGCCATCACCTCTGCTTGAGAATAGAAATTTGTCAGGCTTCAACAAAGGAACCAGTCGATCGTTAGGGATCCTTCCAAATTTGCCTATAACTTTGAGAAGGAAAACCATTCAATTGAACGTGATGGTAGTCCAAGGGCCACTAGATTACAATCTACTCCTTGGGTGTGAGTACGTTTAGAGCATGGGAGCTATTGTTTCCACACTCTTTCGGGTGATGTGTTTCCCACATGAAGGAAGAATGGTGCAACTTGTCAACTAGCTTTTATTTCCTGGTTCAAACATGGCTACGAGTCAAATGCCATCCATAAATGGTCTCTTTGTAGAAGGAATTTCTCTTCAACCTCCAGTTCATCCACCTAATTACCGCGAGTAATTCAGTGAATGCAACAAAACTCACGGGGCATGCACCCTATTCTACTTTGGTAGGCGAACCCAACTGAAAAGATAGATTTCCTTGTAGGATATATGATTGATATGAAACACCATTTCCTTGTAGGATTTGAGTATCAATCTGAAACTTGAAGGTTATGTGATTGGAAGCTTACACCATTCACCTTTGTTTATTTCGATGGACAAAGCCAAGGAAGTGTTTTGTCTGCTTCACAAACTAAACAATATTGCTTAAATGCAAAGACTTCCATACGGTGACCTGGAAACTATACTTTTATTTATACTTGGGGGCATGCAAACCTTTTTATGCAAGTGAAAAGTGACCAGCCTTACAGTGTTTTAGCTTAGCTCCTAGTAACAACTTCTTAGGTTAGGTGATTGGTCTGATCCACCATTCACCTTTGTCGGCGACGCGTAGGCAAAGCAAAGGAAATGTTTTATCTAGATGAAAGACAAAACTATCCTACTTAACCTCAATAGTTCTTACCTGTTAGTGTAGTTAGCTCTGTAGTTTGATCATTTCTAGCCTACATGAAAAGGCAATGAGCAAAGTTTCGCATGAGGCAAGCTCATTAAAAAATGAACCTACTAGTGAGAGACATCTTTAAAGACGATTGGATTGAGCAATGTTACCGTAGGGTTCAAGCTCATTAAAAAATAAACCCACCACTGAGCATAGTTTCTAAAGATTCAAGCTTATTAAAAAATGAATCCACCCTCAGTAAATAACCTTTGTGATTGCATTGCTTTCAGCCTTTTGAGCCTTAGTTGTGTTCTTACTGTCACCTCCATTCTTTTGGCCGATCATACTCTTCCACTTGATTGTTTACCCTTTTGAGGAATAGTTGCGACGAGTGATTCTGTTAGCCACCCTCTTTACATTGCCATGTTTGAGAAGTTCCAAACTTACTTGGAACCAGTTGCTACCTGAAAACACCACTCGTTCCTAAAAAACGAGTCTCCTTTAAGGTCTTTTAGACTCGTAAAATATAAAAATATTGCCAAGCTACTGGCCTTTTCAGCTGGTTAAAGTAAAGGGAAGCACCATCCCTCCTCTACATTTTAATCTTTTTGGACCTAAGGGATCATTCCACAAAAAGATCGAGTGCTTGTCTTTTTCGGCTCACTAAAACTATCGAAAAGTCATACCTTACGTATTATTTTATACTTTTTTGGACTTAAGGGATTATGCCACGAAAAAGGACTGCTGGAGTTTCTTTTTCATCCCTTTTCAAACTCTCTAAACATGAAAAGGACGGAGTTATCTTTGTCATTAAACTCGTTAAAACAATAGCGACAAACTTGTCCATTCAGACAAGAGCGAGTTTCACTGTTGCTAGGCTCACTAAAACATAGTGACAGGTTTGCCCGAAGGGCAAATTATAGAAGCATATGTTATCCTCCTCAAGCTTGAAAAAAATAAAGAGGTACTGGTCAGCAATGACTGGGGAAAAAGGGAAGAAAACTTGAAGAACTTCATTGGTAGTAGGTCGCTCTTGGACATGACACTTTCACTCCACCACCATGATTGAGTCGAGTTGGGTTATTCCGTTCACCGGTCACATCACCATTGGTCTTCCGTACCATCCATTTTTGGGGTTAACGCTACCAATCCATTTCAGTGTCACCGATATGTTCAAGAGAATTCATTCAGAGAATTCTCCAACCCAGCTAACGCCTCATCCACTACAATACCTTCACTCTCCATTTTTCATGACCTGAACCTTGTATCATCAGATCATTTTCACCTCCACAAAATCATTTTCTTCATTTCGTGTCGTATATGTGGGATTCATTAAGGCCCTCCTACAACGGGTCACTTCTTGTCGATATTAGCTCGTTATCCAAGAAGTTGACTTAGGAACAACCCTTTCAATACTTTGAATCTTGCATGCCTCAATGGCAAGTTTCTCACTTCCGGCGACAGGTTTACATCAATGGCATTCGACTGAAAGATTTTGCGTGGTGTTTGACATCGACTCATATACTCACACCACGTGAATTGTACTGTAGTACCTTGAGGGTCATTATCATTAACGATGATTCCTCTCGTGCCTGTTAACAACTTGCATCATTGGCTGGTAATTAGGCGATGTCTTTTCATGTTCGACTTCAGAACATATTTTCACATGGATTGACTTGTACATCGGGTGAAGATTGAATGAGTTTGAAGATCCCGTATCTAGTTTCATCCATCTGGGTTGCGATATATTCAGGAAAATAAATACATCAAATATACACCATAGCTGCACAAATGATCATCCAAGCTAAGGGATGATGGCTCTACAAGAATCACCAGTCTGCAACAACAGATGATTGTTTGTCCTATGTACATGAAAATGAATTTATAAAGCTGAGCATGGGAATGCCTGCCTCAGCTAGATCATGAAAATAATATGAAGATAATGTATTGTATTGTATCTTATTACATGTCACCTTCCAGTTTGAAAAACCTTGGATCCTCATGATAAAGCATTTCACTCGACATCAAAAGATTTACGACCTCATGCTTTAGGGGCAACTGTTATAGACATATTTTGGCACTATAACCCAAATCACATATGTTGATAAACCAAGTGCTCTCAATCCCCTAAAAGTGTTATTTCACACCCTAAAGGATCATGGTCAACTGATTACATCATTTCCCAGAAGTTTCACCTGAAAAACTACTCAAAACTGGCCAAAACTAGACCATACTGACTGCTCCTTGGGCAAGGTGCGATGCATCTCACCTGCTACACACAAGAGGTGCGATGCATACTGAAAAGGCCTTCTGTAGGGTGCGATGAGCAAGAGTAGACAAATGGAAGAGACAATTTGCTAAGTGGAAACCCAAAGAATCTTCTAGAAACTTCTCATATGACACTTGCCTCTCTGAATTCGCCCAGGGATGAGTAAGAGATCATGAAATCTCCAAGTGGAACCAAGAACTATCAATGAAATGACACTAATCAAAAACCCAGAAGATGACTCACCCTTATGCAAATATCTATATTTGGATACCTCATTTGAGAGATCTAGAGGCTGGAATTTTGTAATTTGTAAGGAAGTGCTGTTGGTTTCTCTTTGAGACATTGTATTGTTGGGTGATCTTGCTTTTGATGAGGTGAAGAGGGCTTTCATGCTAGGAGGATAATGTTGGATCAGATAGCTGGGTTGTAATCCTCTCTTATACTTCTACTATCAATAAACTTATTTTAGTTTTCCTCCATATACTTGTGTATTTGTGAATCTCGTGTTTGTGAATGCAATTGTATGGTTAATGTACTTCTGATTCTACATTGTTTATGGTATTATAGATCTTTATGCTTTGATGGTGTTTTTCTGCTTTGTCTCTACAAGTGTTCTTTAAAGCGGGACAAGTGAGAAAGGAGTGGCAAGCTCTATCAAAGGAGAGAGGAAACAAGCAAGGAGCCAAGCGAAATATTAAGGTTGGTGCTCTCTGCTTCTCTCTTATATATCGTACATAAAGGAAAAGACAAGTTACTTTGAATTGTTTGTTTCTAAGATAGCTACCCGTCTTAGTGGGACTAGTAGATCAAATAGATACTAGTTTTCCTAGAAACAGTCCTCATAGGCATATCCATAAACAATGTTCAGAAAAATGAATATGTGAAACAACTACATGCATTTGCATTAACATATAGATATTAATGAATCCGTGAGGGAGCTCAAAACACATATAGCAACAATGATTACATGAATTTGGGGAAGACGCATGAACATAAAATGAGTTAAACAAAGGGAAACAAATACTATAATCCTTTGAAGAGGGAATCACCATTGTTTCCTTGATATTATGAAAAGATATGTATTGCAAAGGAAATATAGTCTGAAATTATAACATGCAATGTTTTCTCTAGAATTTTTGAACCTTTTCTAAGTCTTGCTTTCCCCTATTTATTTGGAGAGGGGAGCAAGAAGCTACATTACAACAAAAATATCTATCTCCTAGATTCAGCTGTCATGTCGACTAACTGTATCAATTGGGAATGGCTCTGTGGCCAAAAAAGGTATTACAGAAATAAATACCTCATTGAAGGGAGGCATGTTACAGGACATCAAAAATGAATATCAGTCAAAGAGAAGAATTAAGTATCTTAGTGCCCATCCCGGTCATAACTACTGCTATAGATTGCAGTTGGCTTGCTATGGCCCTTTCATGTTGCTCAGCCGGCTCCCATCACTTTTGTTTTTATTGCTTGAAGGCCTTCCTCTCTGGAGTAGGGGTTGGGTCAATTGTTAGTGTTGGCATTTGCGGTCCTTTGTTGTGTAGAGGGATGAGGCTCCATACTGAGCCATTAATCCTTTTGAGTCCTTTGTACTACCCCATCGCTGCACCATGCTGCCGGCCCATGAGCCCATTAAACCTCTCTACTGCACCAACGATGTCTTGAAGTAGTAGGTGATATGCATTCCAGTGTAATGACACGGACTTGTGGGCACGAGCTTTTTCTTATCAAACAGGGGAAATGGGCATTTTGGATTTCCCCCTTATCTCCTTGCGTGACTTTCCTCATATGACCGGGGGCTGGAACTAGGGGCTGAGCCCTCAGGCGCTAAGGATTTTGACAGCTGCACAGTGGCCTTATTTCCTTTGTTAATCAGAGTCTCACATCCGGTGGTGAGTTCATTTTTCATTAGGCTTTCCCCCTGGACAACTACGATCGCCTATACGCAGGATTGGGTCCACCTAGGACATTGCAATTGCAACATGAGGAGGGTGATTCTTTACCCTTTTTCCATAACATAGGCTGATTTGTCCAGACGTGAAAACCTTATCAAATGGATCACAATACCTTATCGCATCTGAGGGTTCTTTCCTTATCGCAATCGCATTAGTGAAGGAATTTCGGCAGAAGAGAAAGCTTTATATTGCCCGATCACCAATTGTGGTGGGTGATGTCATTACTGCCATGTGTCACCCTGTGAGAGGTGACATGTGTCACCTAGAAATGGGCCCATTTGACCCCTGAAAAAGATGAAACTCAATGACATGTGTCCACCCGCCACATCATCATCCATACTTTCCACATCATTGCTGATGTCAGCCACCATGTCAGCTCGGTGGACCAATCAGAGGCAGCCACATGGCCTCCCTAGAGGAGAGAGAAAGAGGCCCAGTGAGCTCTATTTTTCCATTCTTTCCTTTGTATTTAAAATTGGCCCTCCCGACGATTTTGGTCCATATCGAAATATCGATGATTTTTTATAGTTTCAGACTGGTAACCCCACTGATCGCTGATCACCGATGCCACGCGGAGGAGAGAGAAAGGGGAGGCCTGACCCTTGTTTTGCAAAGAATTTCCTTTGTATTGGTTTTCTCGGCCCTCCCAACAATTTAACACTAAATCACGATATTGGCCCCCACAAGTTCTTTGAAGTTTGGAACTTGTTGATACACCTAATTGTAGGACTGCTGTGATGCGGGATGTGGGATGCAAGATTGCGCCACATGGAGGAGAGAGAAGGGAGAAGGCCCACTCATTTTTTTCCCGCCTTTCATGTGTTGAACTCTTTCGGCCCTCCCCTGACGGTGTAGCAATTTGTCACAAATCGGTCCTCGAACAGGCTTTGAGGTTTGCTGTGACTGCGGGCCTGTGGTGATAGCTGATTTGTGGGTTTTTCTCATACATAGCCATTTTTCTTCATTCCCTGGGTTTTTTCATGGTAATATTCAAAGTGTTTTAACTGTTGCTCCAGGAGCCCACTTTTTGACTTCTATATGTCATTGGAAATCTTTTTTTGAACACTAGGCATTGGAGGGGGTTGATTGGGCTCTGAGATCTTTTGTGGCCTGGAACAGTGGCTCCAAATTTCACTTCCCTTGGGCAACCTTGACCAATTGAAATCCATAATGCGGTGAGTGATGACATTGGCTCCAATTGGGGAAAATGCCTTGCTAGCAAGCTACTGAGGACCTGCATACCAGTAGCCTTTCCTTCCATTGAGCATGAATTTATTCTTAAACAAAATATAATTATGTGAAAAATGACTTTTTGATAATAAACTGAAAAACTCAAATAAAAAATTCAACACACACCAAATATTTACAATGAGAAAGAGACATATATCTCTAATTTTGAAAATAAAATTTTAGGAACTGACCATTTATAGGTAGTTCCAACAGTTCACCATCCAAGTTTTCAAGCATGTAAGTGTTGTCTCCCCTCTCTTCTGCAATCTTGAAGGGGCCCAACCATAGTGGATCAAATTTCCCATGCTTGCATTTGTCTTCTCACCTGACATCCCATTTGAGCACTAAATTTCCTCATTGAATAGGTATGTCCTTAGCCTTCTTGTCAAATAGAGATTTCATCCTTTGTTGATAGTTTTATAGTTTGGTCTCCACTAGTTGATTTATTCTTATAGTCAAGGCACTAGTCTCTTCCTCAGCTTCTTGCAACAACTTAGCTACTGGAATTTCTAATTGGATAGGGAAGACAACAACCTTGTCATATACTATCTCAAAAGGGGATTTCTGAGTGGATTTTTTGGGTGTTACATGGTTAGCCCTGTTAGCCTCCTGCTGCAGCAGGTTACTCATATTTCATGATTGACATTTTTACAGACCAAATATGTCATACTTTGCATGCTGCAATGCTCCATATTTTCTTAACAGTCTCCAAGCGAAGAAGGCTACTTAGAGTTCATCTAACTGCTTTCCAAATTTTGAGAAGTTATTCTAGTGTTGTACAATTTTCAGTTAAAGGGAGGTCCAAACAACTTAATCTTGGTCTCCCTAGGTTTCAATTTCCTGTTTTAGAATATAGAGAATGAAAATCTGTCCAAACAGCTTAATCTTGGTAGATTCTTAGATAGGTAGAGAATCAAAGGAGCCCAACAGCTTAATCTGGGCTCTCGGATGAAATAAGGGTAGTTTGTAGATAGGAAAGCATGAAAAAGAAAAATTGGAATGATGGGTTTGCAAGTCGAAGTGCACCCAAACCAAAAGAAGAAAAAATGTTAGGTAAATAGGCTGGGTAGGTAGTTTTGAGGTTGCAAGAATCTTGATTGCTGATCAGTTCCAGGTTTTCAGGTGTCATCTTTACTCAGGACACAATCACCAGGCAGTTCTATGTGAGAAGCTCAAAACAGGCATAACTAACTTCCTTTCTCCATCTCCCCCTAATCATTAACTAATTTCCCCAAAAAATAGGTCAAGATCTGCTTGATACCTCTTAAGTTTCATCATTTTCATGTCATTAGCTTGGGTGAAGATCTGCTTTACTCAAAGAAATTCCATACTCTCTCTATAAGGTTCTATCCCCCCCGTTGCAGCCTAAGATCTCCCAAACTTAGCGCTTTCTTACCATCTCCATATTGACTACTGACATTATTATTTAACTCCCTATATTTTCCCATCCCCCTACTAAAACTATGTAAATCATCCCCTATGTAAATATCCCTCCCCGTGGTTGAAAAATAGCCATAAGTACCCCCGGGAATTGTTCAGTTTATCGGAAACTTAGCAAGAGCCCTCATGCTTCCCCTTCAAACCATCTTCTAAATGCAATATACTCCTTCCAAAGTACAAAGTCCCTTTTTAGGTTATCGGACCCCTTCCGAAGCCTCAAATGCTTTTCTAACGCACGTACTCACTCCTTCCGACCGCAATAGACCCTTGCCAATCTCCTAACACTCTGCAGATCCTAGTAAGCCATCTCACATCGCCATATCACAATATTCTCACCATATAAGTTATGCCACATCCGTTGTTACCCGATGCGACATCGCGATATCGGCGATCGGCAGTCACAAGCGTCGCATGTCCAAATAAAATACCTTCTCGTTCCCCGCCGACGCGATATTGCGATCGCATCGGAAGAAGTTCATCGCATCGCCTTCAAGTATGAGCACTCCACCACGTCACATCTGTACCAGGGACCCACCGCTGATGTCAGCAAGCTGACGTCATGCTGACGTCAGCAGCCAAAAAACCGAAAATTCGCAAAGGAAAAAAAATTGCACTTCGGAGCTCCGGAACAAGAAACAGAGGCAGTTTTCGATCGCGATTAGCGCGAAGCACTAATCGCGCATAGCTATGGGAAATAGGCTATTTTGGAGAATCTTTAGGGAATATTTTGATTCCTTGGCCCATTTTGCGCCGAAAAAGCCTGAAATCGCCCGTTTTGCCAAATTAATTCGGTTTAAAGACAGGAAAGGACCAGAGACAGAGATTAAAGAGTATCAGATCAAATCAACAGGGAGAAAGCATGTCAAAGAGTATCAGCAAGTGGCAGAAGCCATCAATGTAGTGGCAAAGAGTATCAGCGAAGATCTTAACAGCGGCCCAAAGCAAGAGAAAATTTAATACCTTCCAACAAAGTCAAAGAAAGAGGGCGAAGCCACTCAAAAAGCATCAAATCATGGTTATTACACATTTAACTCGCTCCAGAATAGAATTACAGATCCCAAAGCACAATTATTCCAGCAGTACTGCATCGAGCCTCCAAGGGTCACATTGCACTCTTTTTTATTTAGCTGCCTTTAGCGTAGCCCAAAGGACTTACCTGCATTTAATTCCAGCGACAATTAGGTTTTAGAAAAATCTTTCCAGCAGACCTGTTTAGGTCAATTGTAATAAATGACTTTCTGATATTTTTCTTATATATACCACCATGAAAGATGGAGTAGGGGTTGGTTGGTGAGTCGAGGAAATTGCTTAATCTTTGATATCTCGACATTTTCTTCAAGCAGAGACCCGCACTGTAACTGTCATACTTTCTATAATCAAAGACTGTTGAAAGCATGGATTTCAAAACTGTTTGATGTGTTTAATTGGCCGAGGAGTGATTACGGAATTCCTATGCCTCTACATGGTTCAATAAGTGTTTCTCAACTCTGTTAATTTTCATGTTTTGTTTTACCACCGTTCCGCCATCTAAATTGCAGAAAAGAAGAATAGCTTAGGATTTTTTTAACTACACCTTAAGTTCAATTTCTGCATTTTTTCATGTTTTCATTAGAAATAGCTATGAACATGTATACTTAAATGATCTTGTTTACGTTGTTTCTTTCGCATATGAATGAGAGTTTAGGAATTCTTTGCTGCTCCTAGATAACCATTCATTCACTTCTACTCTTTTTCAATTTGATGGAAGATTCTCCTTTGCCTTTCATCTCTGATCGCCAGCCCATCCTTTCAGTAAATTGATAAATGTATCATGTGTGGCTATCCCGCTCCTTAATCCTCTTGTGACCAAGAAAACGCAACAGCAAGCCTTAATCCATGACTCCATGCCCAATGGTTTGAAAGTTATCACATCTTACCTTGCCTCTTTGCTTGAAATTTCCACCTACCATCCAAACACAAACAAAAACCCTTGAGCCAAAATCTAGCCTAAAATCATCAACAAAGTTGAATCATTAAGAGAGAGCCCTCTTTGATTGCAGGTGGGCTAGAACCTGCAATCCAAAGATTGGTTTTTGGTTACCTCGGTCGTATCCCTAAACAGGAGCCTAGGGACAACCTGAGTGATAACAGGATAAATACTATTTTTTCTAATCCATCTTCTTCACCAATTAAAGAAAATTTGATACCAACTAAAATTACTCACAGTATGGTTGTTGTTGCATATTCCAATCATTAATGGTCATTTGATATTGTTTTTCAATCTCATTATTGCTTCATCCTCTATGGTCACTTCTTATGAGCATCTACAAGGGAACTAATCTTGTGGGCATGTCTTGTTTGAGCGATTCTTGTCATTCCATCCTTATGTTGTAGCTGATTGTCTTTACACAAAATAAAATGTTTTTGTGTACTCCCCCTCGAACCTAGCTAGCTTCAGTCCTCCTCCATCTTTCAATGTTTATACTTTTGAAATAAATAAGTACATTACTGTAATCAGCAAGGAGGCTTCACCATACCTTAAATAAGGAGGTGCACCTTCATGTCTATTCTTTCTAGCATCCTGCATCTCACTTATTCGACCTCCCTTGAGGTTATTCTCTTTATTTACTTAAGAAAAACAAAGGATATACTCCCCTTGAGAAGATCATCTTCCTGCTTCTTCCAAACCTTGAATGGTCATGTCGCGAGAGGAGAATTACTTTTCAGCTTCTTCTTTTCCCATGTTTGGGATTTATCTTGGCTGCACATGGCTAGAGGAAAATTCTCCTTCAATTCATATTTCTTAACCCATATCATCTTGCTTCCTTTTTTTCTTACAAAGGGTTCTACTACAAGAGTAAGAGGATCATTCTTCCTAGTTTTCTTCTTATTCATCTTTCTCTTTTGATATTGAGCACTAGAGATAAACTTGTATTCCTCTACTCTACTATTTATTCTTTTCTTCAAATCTTGAGCTATTACACTTGCATGCATATGCTTAGAATAATTATTTTTCTCCCCATATATGAACCGTGTTGCCTCATGCCCAAAGTTGCCACAGTTGTAGTGTTCGATTTGGCTTAATAATGGGGAAGTGTAGTTACTATTCTTCACAATACTCTTTTCAAGACTTCTATTACTTTTAATATGCATTCTCCTAGACTCTTTATGCATTGTTAGGTTGATTCTAGCCAAGGAATCGCACTTTCTTCCATGTCATCTACAGTCTATGGCTTATGTCCAAAATTATTGAAATAAAAACAATACCCATAAAAGGGATTTAGAGCACTAAAGAAACATTTTCTTTTATAGCTTTGTCCTTTAATGGGAAAGGAGCTCTACTAGTTTTTCACGTGCCTTCCATGGAAGTTTGAATTACTTCCTTTCATTACCCCTTGTTCTTGCAGTTGGAATTTCTAAGTCTCACACGTTAGAAACCCTTCATGCACTTTACTGATTTATTCCTACCTACTTGTTTTGTTAATTAAGAAACTATTTACCATGTAGATATTGGAAATACATACAAGTACACGCTCAACGCATTACATATCATGAACTGAGGGAAATAGAAACAAGCACACAAGTGAGACCATTGTTTTTGGACTAATGTCCCTGGAAAAACAAAATGTGGGAAAACTGGTGCAGTTATCTGAGCGTTTGATTTATTAAGGAGTTTCAAAATACAATCTAGGTTCCAAATCCAGATCACCCAACAAAGAAAAAAACTTGGCAGTAGCACCTCTCTATTCGGAAGCAGATATTCCTGCTAAAACCCCAGATAAACACTTTGACAGCTCCACAGCTCCAATCTGCCCCATGAAACCTAGTCTCAGCCTCTAGGGACTGCATCAGCTCTTTTTGACCCAACATTAGCCCAATACAGTCTGGGTTGGCTTGCGTCAGCCTTTGGAGGCATTGCATCAGTCCTCTCGCCCTCTACATCAGTCATGCTAGCCCTATGAGGCACTGCACAGCTCCTAGCTCCCTCTACGTGAACCCTTGGCTAGTTTTGCGTCCCTCTCTCCGGATAATATGTTGATCCTCCCAGTGCTATCTCTACCTCTCTGCTTCTGTATTCACTATCCCTCAGTTACAAATCTGATCACTCTTTCAACTTTCTCATCAAACCGAGCCCGAGAAAGTCGAAATCTTGATCTCTCGATGTGTTCTCCAAGTCACCCTCAACCCTCCTCTTATACTTTCTCGTTGACAAATTAATGATTGAGATTCAGTCCCTAATCAATGGCTAAGATTAGATCAGTCTTGATCCATGACTTTTGGACCATTCTAAAAGAGTTTTATATTAATTCACATTAATATTTTATTTTCCCTAAGTTTAGACTTAGGGACTCCATTAAAAATATTAGGAATTTTATTATCTCCCAAACTATTTAGAATCTACCCAAACCCTTTCTGGGTATTGGAGAACTCATGTGGCTTAGCCTCTCCACCAATTTATGTGGCAAGTGAAAATTTTACGCTACCCCAAATCAACACTTTCTTGATTTTCTTTTGCTGCTCTTCTTGTTGTTTCTTCATACCAATTTTTGTTGCCCTATCTTCCCTTGTCATTGCTAGACAAAAACTTCTTTCGATTAGTTGTTACTAGAACCTCGAATTTCCTTTACCTGGGAAGTTGACCCTTCAGCCTTCATAACATTGGAGCTTTTTTTTCATTGTAACCTAAACTAGCTTTGATGAGAGAATATCTATACTTCACAAGCGTATCATTCAAAGCCTTTGTGCTTTCCTTAAGCTTATGGTATTGATACAACTCTTTATTTGACTTTTTTAAGTCATGTCTCAATGATACTACTACAACTTGTAGTCTCTTACAGTGAGCTTCTCTTTCATCTAGCTAAATGGTTAGCCTTCCATTGAATATGCTAGCCTCTTCTTGTTGACCATTTAGATCAACTATTATTTTCCTCAACTTCTGTTGGGCGTGAGATCCCCCAAGGGCAGTTTTGGGCTAAGATCCCATATTTTGTTCCAATTTTGTAATCCAAATGTAAAGACTCTACATTTTATGGCCATGTAGCATGGATTTGTTAAATATTCATAAGGTTGTTTACCCTTATTTTGAAAATGTAATGTCGATTGTAGAAGATCTACCCATGATCCGCAAAACATGGGATTGTATAAATAGAGATAAGCACTAAGTAGTTAAAAAAAACTAATCAATGATGAAGAATTTAGTCATATATTTGGAGCAGAAGTCTAGGTTTGTCGTAGCATACGTAGAGGCTTTGTCGTTGAGTGCATGGACCCCTACAGCTGAGGGCGTAGGGAGAGTCGAGTCTGTAATCATCTCGAATTAGCAATAAAGAGAAGTATTCTATAATTTATGTGTCTTTATTTCCTATTTATGAATATGTTATATTGGGTATGAACTTCACTTCTAATTCTTATATGATGCGCGAATTTGTATAATTGTATTGGCTAAGTGAACATAAGTAAGAAAATCTATTTATGAGAAGTTAAATAAGATCTGTTAATAAGATAAGTAAGATACTTAGCTTAGTTTGGGAGATATTGTAGTTCGCTTCCCTAGCAGCACGAAAGGACTTCAACCACTGGTTAGGGCTATGTGGAAGCCAATTGTAATAGTTCACGAAGGTACTAAAGGGTAGAGAAGAGGGATAAGAAACCTACGTGAAGGAAATTATAGTTGGAATAAACCAATATCACAACCATCTCAAGGGTGCGGAAACTTGGTTCCAACATCCCCCATACTACTTCGGGTGAGACTTCAGTCAATGCTCTACAGGATGATGCCGAAAGGGCCAGTACCATAGGAATTTGTTTGGCTAACTAATGTTGAACATGGGTCAGGCCCCCACAAGACAACAACTGGTTCCATTTCCAGTACCAGAATCTACATAAGAGATGTGTGATGATGTATCACTAGAATCCAACTAAGAAAGAAATCGAAAATTGGTTGGACAGAAGGACACACGAGTTCGTGGCATAAGAAAACAGAAACCTACAACTGTTAAAAGAACAGTGGCTAGACAAGTAACTATATACAAAGATCCATGAAATATTTTTCATGTCTTTGCCTACCTAGCTATACAAGTAGATCAAGAAGCTAGCAGATATCCAAGGAAGGTAGAAACTTGACGGTCCTATTATGTGGACCCCAGAGCTAGTGCGAAGGATGGAAGCATCGGAGGATAAGATTGTGTGCATTGTCAATTATTGGCTCGATCACATTATAGGAGGGTTTTTTACTGAGTTCATGGTTGACACCTCAGTCAGCTTTAGCGAGGTAGAGCGATGATTTTTCGAAGGACCGCAAGGTAAGTACATAAAATCTTTGAATACTTTGATTAAAATGTTGTTGTGTGAAAAGTGGGTTATGTTGCTACCTTGAGGTTCGGGTCTATGAGAAGTGGAAGAGTTTACAGAAACGAAGAAATAAGAGTCGAGAGCATAGCCCCTTGATTTCACCTCCATGAGGGGATGAAGAAGGGATCGCAAAGGTCTCTCCACAAAGTGTTATTCAGTTGATAAGACAAGGATTTCTACGAATTACACCTTCACCCACACCACCACTGACTTCACCTCCATTAGGTCCAAATTCACCCATACCACCTCTACCTCCACCGTGATTCAGTATGAAAAACACAGTGAAGTTGCCTTTGTTCAAAGGCTTGGGAAATGAGGACCCGAACCAATTATGGTTCAGTTTGAGGGTTGTATGGGAAGCTCAAGGTGTTAAAAATGACCATATAAATAAAGAGACACTCATTAGTGCTCTAGAAAATCACGCGCTAACCTAGGATATTAAGTTCTCTAGCGATAACTCGAATGCTAGAGTAGTGGACATCTAAGTAGCACTAAATAGGGAATTTAGCAGGCCTAGATCTAAAGTGTAGTCGATTGTTGGATTCAAAGATATCACGATGCTACGAGGAGAGATGACTCAGGAACTAGATGAGAGGCTGAAATGTACGATCCACGAAGCCAACATAAATTTGATAGATGGAAATTATCACAATTGGTTTTTGGCTTCACTACTACCACACCTAAGAAGTGTGTCGTCATAGCAGAAGATAACAACTCAGGAAGAGGCCTTGGAGATTGCCATGAGACTACACGAGACTCCAATGTAGGATCCTAATCTAGGATTTTAGTAGATCCATGTGCAGGTGAAGAACCTGTGCCTTGAGATGCAAAGCTTGAAGCAGGATAGGATGGTTCGACCATAGGTATGTGAATAAGTATGGTGTGTAAAATGCAAGAGGCAGTGTCATGAGAAAGACCAATGCTCGGTCTTTACAAATTAACTTGCAGTAGGAGGACCAATGCCTTTAAGGCCGGAAGCTCAAGCAGAGCCTAGCATGGCACCCGCTTTGTAGTGCACTATCTGTCAAATAGCCGGAAAGCATGCTACGGATAACTACCACTTGTTACAAAAGTACACACAAACTCCACAATAGTTATTCTGCAACTTTTGTAGATCGATGGGACATGACAAGCGTACTTGTAGGAGCTATGAATTAATGATGGATAGAACTCCCACCTACAAGGTTTAGGCCAAAACATGGCCCCTTGACCAAAATGTAGGGATGACACAGATAGGATTTCAGGGGCACGGGCAAGGCTAAGGTGGAAGAGTACCTTGTAGAGGTTGAGGACAGTCGATTTGCTACAATTGTGGAGGACCAGGACACTATGCCCACAATTGAACTAATCCAACGCATCTATCATGCAAGTACTGCATACTATTTCATTATGAAACATAAGATTGTCCTACGCTAATAGCTATAATATGTTTCAAAGGGTTGCTACAACCTCCCCTGACTCAGAACCTGCAGATGATGAGGTATGAGCCATGCGAGGAATATCTAAGCATAAATATAGTGCTCCGAAGTGGAATCAGGATGGGAGATGACATGGGGAAATAGCCAGAAGACAGTACCTTGGTTCGCAAAGCCCCGACCAAAGAGGTTGATTTTGATTTGGAGCGCACTCAGGAAATGTTCATGGAAGCTAAGAAGAGCTTCACTAAAGCCTCCACTTCAGGAAGCAAAGATAGGCCTGATTCAGAGAGGGACCCATCTATTCTCACTACTTTCCTTGAAACTTGTATGAAGTTACTACATGACAGTAAGGCTGTGAAAGGGTTATAGGAACTCATCAACAAATATGCTAGGACTGCACCAAGAGAACCGCACGTAGTCTGAAAGATCGGAAAGCATAAAACAAGGAGGGGCATGAAATAAGACTCACCATGTAGATTGGAGAATAAAAGATGGATCAAGTCATTCTAGATTTGTGATGAGATGTGAATGTTTTACTGAAACAAACATGGGAGTGAATGGGGAGATCTACGCTCCAATGGTCTCTGATTCAGTGAAGGATGGCGAATCAACAGGAAATCATACCCATGGGATCATTGCAAGGAGTAACAGTGGATATTGAGGGAGTGATCACGCTGGAAGATTTTGAAGTAATAAAGATTGTTAATGACAACAATATGAATGGGCTAATCAATCTAAAGAAGCGAAAGATGATATTTGAGAAGAAATCATTGCATGTAATGATACCCCTGGATCTTGCTGAAGGATGGCACTATACTGAACAAGTCCGCAACTATGAGACTGATGATGATCTAGACTGCATCTATAAGATAAGATCAAAAGACCAAGACTGGGTGAATGCCACCATGGATGAGTGGATTACATGGGAGAGCAAGAGTTCCTACACTTGAGATTCCGACAAAGAAATAGAGCACTGGTAGAATCAGTTACACAAAGTAACTACATTGAATTGAAATATGATGACCCAGCCGTTACACTGTGTGTCGTGAGAAGAAAGGAATTTGCCTACTTATGATGGTCTGAATGAGGTAGATACCTTCTTGGATGCATTTGAAAGGAAGGTGTCAGAAAAGCAATGCTTCCAGGCCTTGGACTAGGTACTGCGTGCGACGCCTGCAAGATGGTGGGGTATGCACAAAGGAAGCTTTGATGATTCGCGCAAATGTAGGAGAATGATGCGAGCACGATTTGGGAAACCTAAGATGTGACTTACAGATAAGTATGATGGATAAAATGATCCACGTGCATGGACACAAGCCTATGGAGAAAAGCCCCAACCTAAGGAGATGCGCATGTACTCCATGCTGCAATACCTGGTCAATAAGCCTGTGTTGGAGGTGAAAATTTGAAGATGGCACTTATTGTTCTACGAGTATGATTTTGAAGTTGTTGTGAAGCCTAGACAATTGAACATGGCACCAGACCACCTATCGCACATGGCGACAAGGGAGGAACCTACTAGTTTGGAGGAAGAATTACCTGATGCGCAACTCTTTTCTGTGCATGTCACGGATGGACATTTTGAATATATAATACACATTCTAACAACCGGAACTACACCAGAAGGATACTCTGTCCAGCAAAAGAAGGAATTAGTGGTGTGTGCGGCACATTTCTTTGTCATTTCTTGGCATCTATACAAGATGGGGAATGATGAAATACTGCGAAGGTATGTCCCCAAGTTTGAACGAAGTAGTGTCCTCGTATATTCTCATGGGGGCGCCATGGGAGGACATTATGTAGGAAGAGCAACCACACAGAATATTTTATGTGCCAAGTTGTTGTGGCCAACCCTTCATTAGGATTCAAAAGCATACTATATGGCGTGTGATGCATGTCAGAAGACAGGTAGGCCATTGCGGAGGGATGAAATGCCTTTAAATCCACAAATTTCGTTGCAACCCTTCGAAAAGTGAGAAATAGATTTTGTAGGACCTATTCAGCCCCAAGGAAAGACGGGCATGAGGTACATTATCACTGTGATGGAGTACTTGAATCGTTGGGTAGAAGCATAGCCGGTGAAGGATTACATGGGTGCAACTGCTGTGAAGTTTCTATTTGAACATGTACTAACGTGATTTGGGTGTCCAAAGATCTTGATGAGAGATGAGGGTATGCACTTCCTGAATGAGACAATCAGTGCACTAACGAAGGAATTTCAAGTGTATGACCATAAGAGTACATGTTATCACCCACAAGCTAATGGGATAGTGGAAGCATTTATGAAAGTGCTTGAGACCACACTCACCAAGGTTTGCAATGCTCAGCAAAGTGATTCAGACCTACGCATAGCTACAGTATCGTGGTCTTATCCGACAACATACAAGAAATTAATGGGATATACACCCTTTAGGTTGGTATACAGGGTTGAAGCGGTGATGCCTATGGAATGCATCATGCCTAGTGTGTGTATAGCAGCACTCACAGATATGGTGGAGCGTAAAGCCCTGGAAGAGAGGCTCGCATAGCTGGATGAGCTGGAAGAAGAGATATCTTTGGCTGGATTTCACCAGTAGGTCCAAAAGCAGCGTGAAAAGGCGTGGCATGATTGATATGTTAAGTCGCATACCTTTAAGGTGAATGACTTGGTGTTGTTGTATGACAGTAAGTTTAATAAATTTGCAAGGAAACACAGGATGCACTGGCTAGGGCCATATGTTATTAAGGAGATTACTGACGGTGGCATGGTCTAGTTGGTTAAGTTTAATGGAGATCCCTTCCTAGGAAAAGTGAATGGTAGTCATTTGAATCAATACACAAGTGGCCTGACCATCTGACTATCTGACAGAAGAACAACCTTAGTGTTAAAATTGGCAACTAGGGCCAAAATCCATGTGGGTCATCTTATTTATGGAAACTGATATTTTTATTGGATCCCTCTCATCAAGAGGTGTAGGATTGATCTAAATATCATCTGATTTCGATAAGTATTTATGAAGATATGAATCTATTTTGATTATGGACAAATTGACAAGTCAATCAGCAACTTATGTAGCCTTAGAAGCCCAACAGTCATGTCTATTCATCCTCTACGTTTTAGTATAAATAGAAGAGGACTTGAAGTCATTTTTCTCACACACACTCACTCTTGTGATCTCACTTCATCCTGTTTTGGGTTTGATGAAGATGAGAGCTAGAGGGAGTGCCCTAGGGTATATGCTGGCCTAGATAGCATGCCCTAGATCTAAATCTAGTCATGGGAGAATAAACTCTACGTTGCTAAAAATGTCGGTTATACTGGAAAAGACGGAACTGGCAGGAAATTTAGAAAAGCTGGAAAAGCCAGAAAAGCTGAAATTGTTGGAAAAGTTGGAAAATCCAAAACGGTCGGAAAAGCTAGAACTGCTAGAAAAGCTAGAAAAGTCGAAACTATCGGAAAAGTCGGAAAAGCCAGAAAAGCCAGAACTACCAGAAAAGTTGGAACTACCGGAAAAGTTAGAATTGTCGGAAAAGACGGAACTGTCAGAAAAGCCAGAAAAGCTGGAAAAGCCTGAACTAGTGAAAAAGTCACATAATGAAGTACATTTATGGGTACAGTCATGATTAATGAAGCGTGACGAGATGCAACATAGTAATGATCAGTGCAACATGGTGGAGCGCGGTGAGGTGCAACATGATGATGAAATGAAACACAATGATAGGTGAAGGAGTCACCTTGGAGATTTGTTGAAGCAGCATGTCTTCAATTGATCTCATGTATCATCTTCTTAGAGATGATCTATAGTCTTATCTAGATAAATCAAAGTGTTGGCTTCTATTGTAAATGTACTATCTCTCTCTGTTTCTCTATTGAACTTTGAAGAACATAAAAGAAGAATTGTTCAAGGTGTTATAGCTCCAAATCTCACTCTTGAGGTTTGTGAAGCTCCACTCATGGCCTAGGGCAACCCCTCCTGCCAGATCTGGTCCCAAATCTAAAAAAGTTGTGTTTTTTCCCTATACACGATATTGCCCTGAGCTAAACACGTGTATACGCGGGTCTATGTATACCCAACCCGCGTATATGTATAAAAACACTTAAAAAATAAAAATCTCCTTAATTTCGAGAGGAGATCACGGGTTTTACCTATTGATCACCTGTTAGTGCCCGTGGCCCAACTGTTCCAACCAAATTCCCAACTAAAAAACTACTTTGGGAGAAGTATAAAAAGGCTTCTATGGGAAGGCCAAGGGGAGGAGAGAAGAGAGAGAAAGATTATTATGCTGAAATTTCCCTGACCAGGTCTGAAGATCCTTGTGCCTCCTGCACTTCCCCCATCCTACAGGAAACCCTTGTTTCCTTGTGTGTGTTGATGATTTCATACTACTTGAGAGATCATGGAGTAAGTCATGGAAGGAGTTTGCTAAAGGCTTGAGACTGGACGAATCCGAGAGACGGTTCCACTTGGAGCCTGCCAAAGGACGACTCAGGTGAAATTGTTCCTCTTCTATATTTTCTTTATCTATAATAAAAGAAACACATGTCTTTGTTCTTGATATAGATCTTCTTCATGCTATGATATTCATGTTATGATTCATATGTGATAGGTTGTTTAATTGCATAACTAACTACCTTTCCTTATAATATGAAGTTGGTTTCTTTATGATGTTTAGTCCATATACTACTACACTCTCTTGAATTGTTGGTTTTGCAGGTCAAAGGAGCAAAGGAACTCAAAGAAGGGTTTGGACCCTTGGAGGCTCTTCTCAAATGTAGGACCTCAGGTATGCCCCCTATTGTAGAGTTTGCTTATAGTAGCATTATGATTGCCTGGAATGTGTGTTTCTTTGCATAGATAATCTTCAGTCTGCTAGGGTATTCACCCAAGACCCTAGGGGAGTTTATCCCACAACAGAATTGGCGACTCCACTGGGGACAACACTATTGGTGTTCCTATTTTGGGTGTATTCAAGCCAATCAGGGCTCAGCTGTCTGTTTATCTTCTGTTAATGTGTAGTCAATGCCTAAATTGTGAGCTTTGATCAATTTTTTCCAGACTTTTTTTTGTTTTTCTTGGAAGCTTTTTTATACACTAGTTTCTCTATTTATAGAAGCGTATATACACTTCTTTCCTTAAGTGAACCTGCGTATACGCAAGTTTCCTTAAGCCTTATCGCGTATACATGCATCTGTGTTCAAACACAGTCGTGTATATCTTTAATTTTCAAGATTTTTAAAATTTGCTTATTTCTGGAAGATTGTATGCTAGTCTGATTCAGTTTGGAACAATCATTGTTCTGTCACAGTCTTTAGTTTTTACAGCAAGTTTCTTGTTTTGATCTCTCTCTGATTGTGAAAAGGTTGGTCTTGTTCGTTTTCTTGAAAACGTCATTTATTTTTTGCTTAAGCACACAAGGTTTCTTGTAAGGAATCTTGGTTGTTCTGTGTATTTAGGGCAGAAAGATTGAATTCAATCTTTGTGTTGAGTTTTGTTTTAATGACTTTTTGGTTTGCATGGTTGAACTAGTTTATGACCATCTACTTTTCTTGCTTCTTGAAAGTCGTTTGTTTACGCTTTCTTGAATGTTGTATTTTCAATATTTTGGTTTCCTTTGCCAAGCTCATTTCGCTGCTTGTTTATTGTTAAAAGAATTTCAAAGCACCTTTGTTTTGTTGAGTTCCCACTTGTTTTGTGTCATAAGCTCGCAAAGTGCTTCATTGCCTATTTTTCGGTCATCAAGTTTCAGTCTTGTTAGAGCATGTTTGAAAATTCGTTTTTGAGTTGCTTTTGAAGGAAATTTCTTGAAACTTTGTTTTGCTTTCTTGAACTTTGTTTTGATTGAGTTTTCCTTTTTGTTGAGTGAAAGTGCCTATTTTTTTGTCTTCATCTTGCTTTTAGTGCTTAGACGAAATAAGAAACAAAAACTTATATTCCATCTAAACATTTAAGTGGAAAATCTAAAATCGGTAAACAAGCAACTTTCATCTTTTGGTTTAAGAGTAGTTTTAGAATCTTGCATCGGCATGTATTTATTGCATTAGGATTAGCTTGTGCATCTTTCTAGGCATTTATAGTTTTGTTAGCTTTTGTGAGTGTGAAGTTTGAAAAGAAAAGAAAAAAAGTTGTACTTTTATTTGAAGTTCCTCTGAACCCTGTAGAAATTTCTCTTCATCGAAAAACGAAAAACAAGCGCATGTGCATGTAGTTTGGTTTTATTAATTTCTTTTGCGTCATAGCACCACCAGTTTCACTTCTGTCATCCCTTGACTTAAATAACAGCCCATTAAAATCAAGCACTAATTTAAAATATACTAGAACTTTATATTTGTTAGATACATCAACAAGTTTTAGGATATTTTAGGGCCTTGGATTAGGTGTGTGGAGAGTTAACTCTCCAATGCCATTTTAAACTGTCAAACATAGGAGTCTGAATAGTGAGTGAAAATCTAATAGCGTTAGGAAGACCAGGAAAGCTCTGGATCTGGGAGTTAAGCACGAGGGTCTGTAAAGACAGGGAAGAGAGATACCCCCTCTCCTACTTGTCTGAACTTACCTCATGACTGTTCCAACTGGCTTCTGATACGAGTTGGTAACCTTAGTTGCTACTCCTAGGGATCTACACAGGTGGCTACGGAGGAGAATCTCGTGGCACCTGAGGTTGATGTTGTATCACTCTCAACAGTACTACTGGAGGGCACCCTTGCGAAGCTTGGGGGCTTGCATCGGAGCAGGCCGTTGTTAGGAGGTCAACGTAACTTCATCTGTTACCTTCACTGATAGGACTGGGCCGTCATTATCCCAGATTATCTTCGGAAGGCCCCTTATTTCACTTTCTCGTATTTTGGTGTCTGGTCCTAATCACTCAGAGCAGAAATACTTGGAATTTGTTTGAATGGCTGATATATTTAGGAACTTTATAGTGTGTGTTCTGTGCTCCTAGTTGTCCTAGCTTTCAATTTTTTAAGTCTTTAGTTAGATCTTAACAAAAAATTCAAAGTGGCTGACTGATCACCTAGACGGTCTTGAAGACTTTGTGGTCTTTCACCACTGAGTTCAGAGCCTTCACCTAGAAGGCGCAGAGGTAATACTGCCAGTGGGTTTCGTCTCATGGTAGCTGACGCATCGGGGATTGACCTCGGGGGCATCAATGCTCAAGATAGACCTGGTACTTCCACAGGACAAGAGAGAAGTACTCATGTACTTTCTCAAGTTCTCTTTATGACGCAAGATAATGTAGAGGTAGAAGAACTCTCAGAGTCATAGCAGCTCTGAATTCTCCCCTACCTCCTAGTCATCTGGAAGTGTTACAATACGTTGGGTCTCCAACGCATCGACCATCAAGTCCAGGTCACATAACGCACTTACCATCGATGACCACTATTGGAAGCATGGCTTCTACAAGTGCTACGACTGTGTAGACTCCAATATCTGTACAAGGGGGAGGAACTATTTCCATCCCCTCCGCTTCTTTGTTTGGGTCTTTTACTAGCACGTCTTTAGTTGGGACTACCTCCATTCCTTCTACGAGTGGAAACTCCCAAACCAATGCTTTTAGTTCTGGATTTTTCCCATTTGGCACCCATTCATAGGGTATTTCGTAAGTTTTGTTTAGTGCCGCCACATCCATGATGGGTGGATCAGCTTCATTCCAGGGTTTTCCTTTTGGAAGTGGTCATATACCACATTCCAACCCGATAATTGGATCTATGCCTTTCTCTTCTTTAGGACAAGGTAGCAATCCTTTTCAAGGTTGGGCTAACCCTGCAGTTAGTAGTATGGGAACTGGGAATTCATTTCTCGGCCAACAAGGGAATAGGCCATACTCCATGGTTAGTTCATTCCAAAGTATTCCTCCCCTAGCTTTTGCTTGGCATCCTTATCAGGGGTTGTCTGCTCCTTATAATCCTTTAGGAGGAAGCTTCGTCGGTTATGGAGGTTTTGCAGCCAGAGTTGGTCAAACTCTGAGTTACGCTGGATCACAAGGCATGCCTTTTGGTTCAGCTGGTTCTGTAGGTTACTTTGGGCAGCCTGGTGCCTTCCAAAATTTAGGCCCATCTTTTCAGAACTTTGGGAGTTCTGCTCAGTCTGGGTGGAACCCCTAAGGTCCTCCTAGGCTTCCATTTCTAGCAACTTTGAACTTGTCAGACCTCACAAAGTTAACTAATGATCCAATCAGATATAATCTGGCCTAGCCTCTGGTCCCAACCAAACTTCCTTCGGACATTCCAAAATTCGAAGAGAAGAGCGATGAAGACCCAGGCGACCATGTGACCACATTCCATTTGTGGTGCTCGTCGAACTCCCTTATTGATGATTCAGTTAGGTTGAGACTTTTTTAGCGCACCTTGATTGGTAATGTGGCCAAATGGTATATATAGTTGCTAGGGGGTAGCTTTATATCTTTTGCCGACTTAGCGAATATTTTCTTAAATCATTTCCAGTTTCCTGTCTGTCATGACGCTGGAACTGAACTTCTGGCCAATTTTCCTCAGGACACGGCAACTCACATTTCTGACCATATTTAGGAATGGAGATGGAGAAATAGGCTCATAAAAGCCGAAATCCCTCCAGAGTACCATCTCGAATGGTTTTTGAAATATTTACAACCTGAGATCTCTAAGGATGTCTCAATGTTTGGAGTTTACTCCGAGGAGCAAGCCATTTTTAGGACCCAACAATTAGAATTGGTCTACTCTCAATCTGGGATCCTACAAAAATACTTGTCAGATGCTCCTGGGTCAAAGGTTGACATAGCTAAGTCAAAGCCAGGTCCCCATGGGGATGGTATTGTTGGATCGGTAAACATGAATGCGGTGAACTTGTTGAGCCAATTGCAGCAGTTGTCATTGCAAACTGCTTCAAACAACCAAGTCACATCGTCTACTACTTCGTCTTCCCAACCCTCTTCGATTAATGTCATCCAATCTGATAACCCCAAAGGAAATCAAAACTCCAATGGGAAAAAGAAAGGACAAGGTAAGAAAAGAATCAGGATGGGAAGGCTGACACAAATAAATCCGGCAATAATGCTGGTGGGGGTAGAAATGAGTCTAAAAAGAAAGTCAAGTTTCCATGCAAGTTGTGTAGTGGAGACCATTTAACTCATCTCTTCCCGAAGATTCAAGATGCTCAGCACTTGTTAGGGCAGCAAGGGGCTTCTAGTTCTCAAGTTGTTTTAACCAACCCTTTTCCCCAAGGGCAGCAATTGTTTGCTAGCGCGAGTTCAAATCCTGGTACCTCCTCAGGGGGCAGCCAGGAAGGGGAAAAATCATCGAACGTTTTCATGATGGGTTCTGATGTACATGTGGATACTCGGTCACGTGATTACGGTGAAGCCGAAACTTCCAAGGATAAAACTGCTCCCGAAAATATCGACCTTCATATTGAGCGACACCCTATTGAGACTATACCATGGATACCGAAACGTTCCGCTAAACGCGCGACTATCAATCCTAACACTAGGGCTGCCCAGAATTATTCCATTGTGGAGGATCTGACCCAGATTCTGTGTGCCATGTCCACTTTAGAGGTTCTCCAGTCATGTCTGGCTCAGCGAAGTGCTTTACTCTCGACAATTGGGGCATTTGATCCAACCAATTCTTTAGTGCTCACTTTTGACATCTTAAATGTCAAAAAGTGACTCCCTCATCACATGGCTTTCCAGATAAATTCTACATATCGAAAGATTAATATTTTTCACACCGTTATTGATGAGGGAGCTTCCACGTGCGTCATGTCGATGTCTTGTTGGAAGGCCATTGGATCTCCTTCGGCTGTTCCTTCACCCACCCTTTTGACTGCGTTTGATGGGCATTCTCACAAGCCGCATGGGATTATCCCGGCCTTTCCTATATGTGTTGGAGGAAAGGTCGTCAATTTTGAAGTAGAGGTCATAGATGCTAACCTAGACTATAATCTCCTCTTAGGAAGGAATTGGGTATACGAGATGGAAGTCGTTTTTTCGACTCTATTTCATGTCATATGCTTTCCTCATGAAGGGAAAATCGTTAAGGTAAATCAGTTGGATTATTGTCCAGTTGATCCTCAAGTAACTTCTGACTCTACTGTCCCCTTAGTGGATAACCCTCGCCTGCCTACTGAGAATCTAGGAGTTGGGATGTATTCCTCATTGATGGGTACCTTTGAGTTTCCCTCTTCTATCGCTCGAATCAATGTCGTTTCATCATCCAAGGAGTCTCCTCAAGAAGGGTTCTTTCGAACTCATTATTTTTTAGACCCTTGGACCTTGCCTTCACCTACGGCCACATTAGCTGAAGGACAAGTAAATGGAATGGCATCCTCTATGTCTGCGGCTGAGCTTAAATATCAGTCTATCGTTAACTTCGCAGATGACCACTCTACTCCTTCTTCTGAAGAGGAGTTTGAGGGTTATGTGGCCCCAGCTTGGGCCTTTGAATTCCACCTCCGCCTTGGACTGCTTAGATATGGTTTTACCTTCTGAAGAAGCAATCCTCGAAGTGATGATGGGTGTAGATCAACCTTGGAAAGACTTACACCATCGTTCATATTTCCTTCCTCCATTGTGGGAAGTGGAAGCTAAGTTCTCCAAGCTATTCACTAGTGATGTTTGTAAGATATCGAATCATTTGGCTCCAGCACACTTTCGTGCCGAAGGTAATATGTCGGTGATCTCAAAAATGATGTCTATAAACATCTCTAGGGACCCTAACATGATTGAGAATCTCTTCATCGGAATTGAATGTTCCCCTGAAGAGGTGCAGATTTACACCGACCTTTTCAAAGAATTTCGAGATGTATTTGCTTGGTCTTATGAGGAAATGCATGGCATTGATCCTTCTATAGTTCAGCATGAGATCAAGACATATGAAAATGCTAAGCTTGTTCGTCAAAGGCTTCGACCAGTTAATCCTAGGAAAGCGGCAGCCATTAAAGCCGAAGTAGAGAAGCTGCTCAAGGCGGGTTTTATATACCCTGTTCCTCTTACCGATTGGGTTTCTAACCCAGTCCCTATAGATAAAAAGCAAGGAACAATCTGAGTATGCATTGACTTTAGGGACTTAAACAAAGCTTGTCCGAAACATAATTACCCCATGCCATTCATTGATCAGATTATTGACGAGTGTGCGGGTAATGAGATTTTTTCCTTCATGGACAGTTTTTCTGGTTATAATCAAATTTCTATCCATCCTGAAGATCAACATAAGACGGCTTTTATATGTCCCTGGGGTACCTTTGCCTACAAAAAGATGTCGTTTGGTCTCAAAAATGCTAGAGCCACATTCCAGCGGGTCATGTCATATGCTTTCCACAACATCAAACATATCATCGAAGCATACTTGGATGATCTCGCTGCTCGTTCTCGAAAAAGAATTGATCATCCTAGTCACCTTCGAATGGTTTTTGAGCGATGTCATTTTTATAAAATCCTGTTGAATCCGAACAAGTGCATTTTCGCGGTTACATCCGGTCGGTTGTTAGGGTTCATCGTGTCAAATGAAGGGATTAGAGTTGATCCCTTCGAGGTAGAGGCAATAGTCCAGTTGCCTCCCCTGTTCTCCATTCGACAACTTCAAAGTCTTCAAGGGAAGGCTAATTTCTTAAGACGGTTTATAGCGAACTATGCCAAGATCACTAAAGGGTTTATGCATTTGCTCCACAAAGGGGTTCCATTCGTATGGGACGACTTTGCGTAGCAGTCATTTGATGCTTTGAAAAAGGCATTAGTCTCTGCCCTGCTTTTGAGTCCACTGGATTATGGTAGGGACTTCCTTTTATATCTCGCTGCAGCAGAATCAACCATTGGTCTGGTTCTCATTCAGGAAGATGATGCTCTCGCAGAGCACGTGATTTATTACTTGAGCTGAGGCTTGATAGGTCCTGAACTTCGTTGTTCTCCCATTGAGAAGTTGGCCTTGGTAGCTACCCATGTTGTCCAGTGGCTCCGTCATTATATCCTACTACGCAAAACTTTTGTCTTGGCAGCAATCAATCTGTTTTAGTTTGTCCTCAATAGGCGAGTGATTGGGGGCAAATATAATAGATGGATTTTCATTCTACAAGAATTTGATCTCGAGTTCTTGTCTGCTAAGTCCAAGAAATCTATGGTTTTTACCGAGCTAATTTTCGAGCTGCCTTGTGGAGAGGATACTGTTTATGAGGAAAGCTTTCCCGACAAACATTTATTCCTCATCTCTTCACTCGACCCTTGGTATGGAGATATCATTGTTTATCTCTAGACTTCGAATTTTTCCTCTACTTTCTCTAAGGATGAACGTCGCAAATTACGTCACCTCGCTAAAAATTACGTCATTATTGGTGATACATTATATCGTCGAGGGGTTGATTCAATCCTTTAGCGGTGTTTAACCTTAGAAGAGGCAGAATCTGTGCTAAATGATTGCCACAACGGATATTGTGGTGGTCATCTATCAGGGCTTGCTACAGCCCAGCGTATCTTACGTGTCGGCTATTTTTGGCCTTCGCTCTTCAAAGATTGTGTTGAAGCAGTCAAATGTTGTCACCCGTGCCAAGTTTATACACGGAAGATGTGCGCACATCCAGCTCCTCTTTTTCCCGTTGTCACTGTCGGTCCCTTTACTAAGTGGGATATTGATTTTATGACTTGTCATCTGCCTTCATCAACAAATCACAAGTATATTATCATGGCCGTCGACTACTTCACAAAGTGGGCCGAGGCCATGCCCACTTATAAGAACGATAGTGAGACGGAGGCATTGTTCCTTTTTAATCAGATTATCTCAAGGTTCGGTATCCCAATAGAGATTGTCACTGACCATGGCAGTCATTTCCAGAATCAACTAATGTCTGAATTGGCTCTCAAGCTAGGTTTCCAGCAGGAACATTCGTCTCCTTATTATCCTCAGGCCAATGGACAGGTCGAGGCAGTAAAAAAAACTCTTAAGACGATCCTGCAAAGGAAAATTGATAAAAATAGATCCAATTGGCATCTTATGTTGTATCTGGCTCTATGGGCATACCGAACCTCCATCAAGACTGCTACGGGTTTTACACCTTTTTAGTTAGTTTATGGGTTGGAATCTATATTTCCTGTCGAATGTGAAATTCCATCTCTTAAGTTAGCTATTGAGGTCCTCCTAGAGACCTCTAGTCTCGAAGAGTGCCTCCTTCACTTGGAACATCTCGATGAGCATCGTCGAGATGCAACCACAGTAAATGAGGCTCATAAGAAAAGGGTTAAAACCCAGTATGACAAGCTGTCCGTCCCCGTGTCTTTTCTGAAGGTGACCTCATATTGGTCTACGACCAAGATAATGACACCTTGGGGGCAGGAAAATTCAAACCTATGTGGTATCGTCCCTTCATAATTAAACGAGTTTTAGCAAAAGGGTCGTATGAGTTAATCGATTTAGAAGGAAACAAATTGGCGGAACCCCGAAATGGGCTCTACCTTAAGAAGTGCTTTGCTTAAGTAGCAGCTAGGTAATGGCTTCTTTGTACATTATGTATATTTGTACATATTTTGTCGAGAGTTTGTGATATCAACACTTTTTGGTCTGCTTTGGCAGGTGTTGATGGATGACTTGGTCTATTTTGGATTCGCCAATGGTGCTAGTCGGCACACTCGGAATCTCGCTTCCATAGCTTGGGTACTGTATTATCCAACTGGTCAATTGGTGGTATCAAGGGGAGTATGCATAGGTCCTACTTCAAACAATATGGCTGAGTATACTAAAATCATTAATTTGCTATCTGAGGCAATTCCACACGAAATTGACTCGTTGGTAGTTTATCTTGATTCACAATTGATAGTGTCACAATTAAATAACATTTATCGGGTAAGGGATCCATGTTTATATCGCCAGTATTTAAGGGTGAGGTTGTTGCAAAGATCATTTACTTATATTATTCCAAGATCTCATAATTGGTTAGCTGATTATATCGCTAATCAAGCATTAGATTGGCACATCAATCATTCATCACAATAAATTAAGCATCAAAAAGTCAAACTGTATATATATATCATAAAGCATCTCGAGTGTACATAAGTCTGTTCAAAAAATATACAAAATTGGGACTCAAATGCCCATAATCATGTCCACTATGTCTAATTCCCCAGCTCAAGATGAGCGGCTAAGTAGGCAACTACTGCATTAGCTACAAGCCTAAAAGTGCGGACCCAGTCACGCGGCATGCCAACCACATGACGCTGCATCTCTATAGGAAGGTCTTCTACCGCCGCCATCAGCACTCAGTGGGTCAGTCTCACCAAATTCCGCTAAACTGTGTGTAGAGTTCGTTCCATGGCTGCAGCCACCTCTTCGGCCCCTTGGCCACGACGCTTGAGCCGTGGGAACTCATCTGGTCGTACGGGCCCAATATCTGGAACATGATCATTATATTAGTCATTTGAATCCTGTCAAAAATATTTTCAAAGTTCATTATCATATTTGAAAAATCAAAAAAATCATAAAATCAAAAATCACTTACCAATGTCCCCCCATGTTGCGATCGATGGTAATGCTAGATCGGGATCTCCTCGGAAATCCAACCCGGCATAGGGGTAGTCATCAATGGCGATGATCTGTTGATTCCACCAGGAAAATAAATCATCGTCGAAAGTAGTCCGTGGGACCTCCCCACCTCCCAGACGTTTCATCAGGTCGGCCCACCTGCCCATTCGAGGATCTCGGGGGCGCTGATTGAAACTGGTACTCTGGGACGAAGTGTAGGGACTCTCTCGAAGAAGAAAGAACACAAAATTGTCCCATAACTGAAATTTTTGGTTTGTCCTCTCTTGATAGAATTGAGTTGGCTTTTCGTGCTAGCCAAAAGAGGAGTACACCAATCAAACATTGTGGTCAGACAGTCAACCGCCACGCTCATGTTGAGCCGTGATGCCTAATGCAGGGAAGCGGATTCATTCACTCGAGATATGATGAATAGGATTATTCTCAGTGGTAGACTTGCCACATGTGTGATTGAAATCTAACTTCCGACTTTCTTCAGATGTCCCGGGCAATATATTTGTACGTAGTCCTCTATCGAGAGACTACTCCGTGTTCTCCCCTGGGAATGTACTACCTCTCCCCTCCGAGAAAGGCCTGTAATGAAATAGATATCTTCCACTTCTATCCTAAGTGGCATCTGGTCGATCATAAAAGCATCCTCCTCAATGTTCCAGTAATCAAGAAGCATCTTGAGCAGACGTGCATTTGCTTTCATATTTGGTAATTTGAATAACTTAAGCAAACCGCATCCCCGTAATGCATCCAGAGGCTCTAGACTATTCATAACTTCTTCATCTACTACGGTATGCTCTCTTTCTCGCCAGGTGATTGTCATCCAAAAAGAAAAATCAATTTCAACCATTATTTTTTTGTTTTGAAATGTCTGCAGTGTATACGCGGGTCCCCTTTACACACAGTCACGTGTAGGGCCTGCGTGTACGCGGGTTGCATATTACCAACCCGCGTATACGCCGCGGAGAAAAATTTGGCAAGAAACTAAATGGTGAAACATTAATTAAAACTTCTAAAAACAATCACAATCAATTACAAGTTAAGAATGAGGGTTACCTGGAGATTTTTGAGGAATTTGAACAGTTGAATTTGGCGTACGGGAAGTTAGCTCCTTTTGCTCCAATTCTTTGCTCTCAAATCAAATGGTGAAAATGGTGAGTCCAAAATCCTTTTTATAAGCTTTGAAAATGTCAATTTTTTTCAAAAATTGATTTTGTTTGGTCTCATGTAACTTTTAACTTGGGAGCTTGGAATGTCGAGAATGGTTTGATTTTCAGGACATTTTGGACGTTTTCAACAGTTTCGAGACAATTCCATGACTGCTGACCTGTCATGGAAGGTATCGTTTTCTCACTAGCATATAGGTTAGGGAATCCATTTTTTCCATTGCAGCATGCATACTAGCCTCCATTTTTCGATACACTTGCCATAGGGTCGATCACATTGTGTTATGGTTCGCAAACTATCTTCACTCACTGATTCTTTAAATCATAACACGATGGTAGAGCCATCCTCTACATGGGCATCCTAGTTGGAACCTCACTGACATTTGTTGCCCATGCTGCTCCAATATGAGTAGGCTCGGGAGTCCTCTGTAGTCCCACCATGACTTATACGATGAAGACTCATTCTTCTTTGCTTCTTCGTTTCGTTCTGGCCTTATACCCTAGAGGCTCCTTTGTGTTGCGTTGTACTACTGCATTGCATTTTGACTATCTGCACCTTTTGGCCTTAATCCGGCTTCACTTGGACTCGTGTTTAAGCCAACTTTTGACCATGACGACTGTAAAATAAAACTTGCATACCTTTGACCTCTGCAGCTTGACACACCTTGACCCGTGGAAGGAACACCCCTTTGAGTGTCTCTGGCCAATTTTCGCCTCCCTGCATTGAGCATAGGAATGTTTCAATCCCAAGAACTAGATCATCTGCTTCGCTGACACTCATTTTTCCACTGTACTATAGCATTCTTTTATTCTTTTTCCAGCTTTAAAGAAAAAGACCAAAAAAATTATATATTTCAAAAAAGAGCAGGAACGGGACAGTATTTCCATTTATTGTTGGCAGCTAGAGTCAGTCATGTCGACCTTGAACAAAGCACTCGAAACAAAGTCTCCTCCACTTGGGTGGAATTTAGTTTGACTTAGGTATGCCTTAACCTTGTTATTGAGTCAGTTCTCCCCAGATTGGTTATCTCTTCCAATCATATGGAGGGTTCGTTTGTGCCTCCTGCACAACAAGCTTATACAGAGTCATCATATGCTGCCACATAGTCACATTGTGCTCTTGCTCAAGGGAAGTTAGCCTAAGTCGGCCTCTCTGCGGTGTCTCTTGACTTATTTTTCAGTCGGCCATCCCTAGTTGTCAGTACTATTTCTATCATCACATCAGTTATATTGGTCCTTTACTCATGCCAGTTTGAGAAGGTCTCCATTGAATTCTTGCTCACAGGTCTTGTCCTTATCGACGACGACATCTTGCTCTGAGGACAAGCCTAGAGCTACACCTTGGCCCTATTTTCATTATTGATAGGTCACCTTGTGCTCAGCATTGATCAGTATCATGGGTCTTTGATTGAGTGGTTTCCCTTGTGTTCAACATCAGATTACATTATCGCACATTTGGATTCGTGCAGTACCTTGGTTTCCATTTGACCCTATTGGTGGATACCTTGCCTCTGTGTCAGCTTTCATTATTTGTCGGTTCAAAGGGTTTCTATCGTGCACTAGCCACATCTTGTGTACATCGGAAACGTACTTCAGCTGGGTTACTACATCTTTTTCATCTGATTCCTTCCACATTATTGACCTAGGGGTTACACTCGCGCTAGATTGATGGAGGATGCCTTAATGCCTTCCTTCTAGCGGATATTTCCCTATCGACTTCTATTGATTGCTCTGGGGTAGAGATCTAGAGTTCATTTGGCAATACCTTGGGGTTTGTAGTCATTAGTTGCAGATCCTTCGCTATCGACAATGGGAAACCATCATTGTCTCCTGATCGATAGATTCTTACAGGTGTTAGACTCCAACTCATTTATTCACACTTGTTGGATTGTACTGGGTACCTTGACGCTCATTATCATTATCGGTGAGTAGTCTCGCATTTGTTAACAGTATACATCAATGACTGGTAATCAAACGATTTCTCACATGGTCGACTTCAGATCATTTATTCCCATGCTATAGAAATGTACCACGGTGGTCGGTGAAGACCTCAGGTTGTATCAGCATTCGTTGGTTCACTTGACAATTGCTCCTATTGTTGCTAGTAGATACCACTTCACTTTATATGTTGCAGTCATTCCTGGAAACATTTTATATGCTGGCACCTGAGTTTGCAGTGTAGTACCATCTTATTCCATCATGTTCAATTGGTACTTTTTCGGGATGATTCTTTGATATCAGTGGTTCGCTTCATCTTTCAGCATCATTGACATTCTTATATGTGACTTTCAGACATGTACTTTTCGATCATGATCAGATGATCCATTATGTATTTTCCAATAATTTATACTTGTATACTTGGTGGATCCGCTTGTACTTGATATGTAGACATGTTGTATTTTCTTTGAGCATGGGTATGCCCACCTCAGACAGTGTTTCCTTCTGATCTCCTTTTGTGGCTTGGCAGGCTGAATTCTGGTGTAGTCCTTCTCAGTCTTCGACAGATTTCCTTTCCATGAACTTGCTTAATACATTTCGGCCATCATGTACCCCTTCTGGCCTCATATATTAGGGGGCATCTGTTATAGCTCCAAATCTCACTCTTGAGTTTTGTGAAGCTCCACTCATGGCCTAGGGCAACCCCTCCTGCCAGATCTGGTCCCAAATCTAAAAAAGCAGTGTTTTTTCCCTATGCGTGACATTGCCTTGAGCTAAACGCATGTATACGCGGGTCTGTGTATACCCAACCCACGTATATGTATAAAAACACTTAAAAATAAAAATCTCCTTAATTTCAGGCGGAGATCATGGGTTTTACCTGTTGATCACCTATTAGTGCCCGTGCCCAACTGTTCCCAACGAATTCCCAACTAAAAAACTACTTTGGGAGAAGTATAAAAAGGCTTCTATGGGAAGACCAAGGGGAGGAGAGAAGAGAGAGAAAGATTATTATGCTGAGATTTCCCTGACCAGGTCTGAAGATCCTTGTGCCTCCGGCACTTCCCCCATCCTACAGGAAACCCTTGTTTCCTTGTGTGTGTTGATGATTTCATACTACTTGAGAGATCATGGAGTAAGTCATGGAAGGAGTTTGCTAAAGGCTTGAGACTGGACGAATCCAGGAGACGGTTCTGCTTGGAGCCTGTGAAAGGACGACTCAGGTGACATTGTTCCTCTTCTATACTTTCTTTGTCTATAATAAAAGAAACACATGTATTTGTTCTTGATATAGATCTTCTTCATGCTATGATATTTATGTTATGATTCATATGTGATAGGTTGTTTAATTGCATAACTAACTACCTTTCCTTATAATATGAAGTTGGTTTCTTTATGACGTTTAGTCCATATACTGCTACACTCTCTTGAATTGTTGGTTTTGTAGGTCAAAGGAGCAAAGGAACTCAAAGAAGGGTTTGGACCCTTGGAGGCTCTTCTCAAACGTAGGACCTTAAGTACGCCCCCTATCGTAGAGTTTGCTTATAGTAGCATTATGATTGCCTGGAATGTGTGTTTCTTTGCATAGATAATCTTCAGTCTGCTAGGGTATTCACCCAAGACCCTAAGGGAGTTTATCCCACAACACAAGGGTTTCCCCACATTGTGGGGTTTGTCCCTGGTTGGCACCATGTCTTGTGTCCTCTTGTATTGGCTTGTATTCTGTGATTTATATTTATGTTCTATCTATAGTTTACTTTAATGTTGATGTGATTGCTAATCTAGAAAAGATATTGAACTAACTGTGAAAATTGAAATAAATTTCTCTAGCATAGAACATACCTAAAATTAACATGGTATCAGAGTCGAGGTGAAGATAGTGCCCAAGAAAGAGTGAAAGAGGAATCACCTAAGACAGTTGGGAAAGGACAAAAGGATCAGTGGATTCCTCATCCCTCTTCAAATTCACCGAGGGTGAAGTCGAAGCAGAGAATATTATCAGAATGGTAGAGCAGAAGTTTCCGATGGCCTACCTAAAGATCATCTCATTGGGAAGTTTCGATCTAAGGTTGGAAGGAAAGGTGGATGCTTTAGTTGCAATAAGTTTGACCATTATGCGAAGGCGTGTCTGAATTGTAGAGACACATCTCTTGATGAAGATAACAATCATTCCATGGACATCTTCAAAGGAATGACATGTAATGCAGGTCATCAAGGAAATGGTCGACTCTTCAAGGAAAGGAAGGACCCCAGGTATGAAGAATCAAATGTTTTTTTTATAAGATAAAGAAGCGTTATCTTGTATTGGCCCTCTCCTTCGGATTCTTTGGGAATCTAGCTTATTAATTATATTGCTTCAAGGCACTTCATCGGATAGATGGGTGCACTCTCTAATTTTCTAGAGATGGAATCAATCGTGGGATTATTCTTGGAGTTAATGCCACCTATCCCGGAAAGGGTGTGGGGAATGTCATCCCTCAATTGAATGAGGGTAACTCAATTCATTTACAAAATCTCTTTTATGTACCTGATTGCCAGAAGAACCTGGTGTCCATTTTAGCAATGGAAGTCAAAGGTTTTAGGGTGGCAGTCATTGATGGAAAGGTATGTGTTTGAAAATAGAATTTTCAAAGATTTTTTTGTGTTCAAGGTTGTATCAAGCTGCAAGAATTCCACTGGGGACCATGTCCATTGACACATAGCACAGAAGGTCTATGAGTCAGATGGTGACAGGGATGCCTAAATTCAAAAAGAGCATGAAAGTACATGTCTAAGATGTACCGAAGGAAAATTTTACAAGGGGACCATTCCCCTCATATAGTAGGTCCACACGTTTGGAACAACCCGAATGGTTTGAGATTCATGATCAGGAATCTCATGCATACAGGTGGGAGAAATCCCTCTATAGGTTGAAGCTAAACACCCCAGCCATAGTATGAGAGGATTGATAGTTGTCTAATGAAGCTGAGATTCACTAGGAGTGAAATAGATCCAAACCATTACCCGAAGTTTTTGGATGATGGACCTCTCATACCAGCACCTTATGAGGATGGCCTATTTCTGACAGGTGTAGACCCTCTCATTTGCATAAATAAGAGAGATTTGGATTCCAGATGTGAAATGATAAACTGCAGGCCTGTGACTACCTCGAGGATCTTAACATTCAGAATTTATATGGTAGTGATGTCGGACCATATTTGGGAAATGCATCTGAGTCTCATAAACTCATTCGTGTTGATGTTCTTGGTGAGCTTCCATCCAAACATATGTTTTGCAGTTGGCATGGTGAGATCATATTTGGTTAAGCCTCACTGGATTGGTGTGAAGAATCTTTTGAGATATCTTCAGGGCACAATCTATCATGAATTGAGATACACTGCCGGAAATATGAAACTGCATGATTATTCGAATGCTGACTAGGCAGGGAGTGTGGAGGAACATTAGAGCACTTCTTAGTGCTAGTTATCTTTGGATTTTACTCCGATATCATTGAAGAGCAGGAAGAAAAAGTTGGTTTCTATAAGCATCGCTGAGACCGGATACATAACTACAAGTATGATCTCGTATGAAGCTGCCTGGTTGGGGAAGTTCTTCAATGAGCTATTTATACACATGATGAATACCACTGTGATTCTCTGTAACAACTAGAGGTGGGATTTGATTATTGAGGAATCATGTATTCAAGGATTGCTCCAGCAGATAGACATCAGATACTACCTTATCTCGGAGATGGTAAGTCTATGAGCAAGGAAGCTCCATCACTATGAAATGATGTACAGGTCGCTACACTTTGTCTAATCCTCGCAAGAAATATCAAATCTGTGATTTCAAGAATGACTTGGAATCATCAAGAGACCCTTGTACAAGGGTCCTGCATGTTGCATACATTGAGATCTAGAAGCTCTAGGGACTTGCAGTTCTTACTAGAGCAACATACGACCACAGGGCGACTCACCCTCACCTGGTGGTGTGCACTGGGACAAGATGATTTTCTTTCTCGTGGGACAGAATGATTCGCTCTCCTGTGTAGTAGGATGATTAGTTCTCTTGTGAGGTCTGGATGATGTTTTCTCCATGATGATTGTGTAGCAGGATGATTAGTTCTCTTGTGAGGTCTGGATGATGTGTTCTCCATGGCCATTGTGTAGCAGGATGATTAGTTCTCCTATGAGGACATGATTGATTAAGTTCTCCTATCAAGGCATCCTACCCATGTAGTCTGGGACTCATGGGAAGTACCTCTCATATGATCAATGAGCAGGGAAATGAGGATAGGGACCATAGTAGTACCGATGGGCACATCGTTGTATCTATAGTACTTCCTATGATAGGATGACCTTCATTGATTTGGGAGCTATTATCACTCTAGGAAACTCTCCTAGGTTGTAGCTCAGAGATGCCTAGTAACATATAATATTAAATATTGTTCTAGGAACTTTTGGAAAGGATGATGGTTTGGTTCAAGTTGGATAACCACTTCAACTTTTTTTTCACTCCAAACATGCATGAACACCCTCAGCCTACAAGGCTTTAGACCACTAATTCTCAATAGTTTGCAGATTAAGTGAATGAACAGATAATACTAGCCACACCAGCAGATGAATACATAACATATGATGGCCAACTGCAACAAGTGAATAAAGCTTGCAAATCTAATCTATCAACACAAAGATAAGATGATGGTTATATAGCATTAGATACAGAAGGAACATAGATGACCTATTCAATAGTAAATCCAATTTACCAATGCAGAGATAAGATGACAATTATCTAGCATTCAACATAGGAGAAAACATGAATAAACCTATCTAGGTGCGAGTTAAGAACTGAAGGGAATGGACATTGAACATGTAACAGCAAAAGAAGCTTGTATTACTTAGAGTGAAGATGAGAAGCTTGAGTAGCAGAGTCTCTATAGTCTCAAGAAGTTGAACCTCGATTACATCTTACTTTCAACTATTTATATCCCTTTACAATACTCTCAAGCTTTTAAGGCTTGAGATGTCTTAATCTATTTCTACTATATTTAACTACCTGATTGCATACAAGGACACAATTCTCCTTCCATCGCAAAAATGGTAATTAAATCTGGTATAGGGCTATAGTGTTAGGTGGTTGGCTTGATTGCACTAGTGAGGCTCCATGGTTGTTTAATTCTGTTTGCTTGTATCGTGTTGCTTCCTTTCTCTTTCAGCCATACTTTCAGTTAGTTTAGTTCAGCTGCCTGACTGTTACAATACTAACAAATTCAATCCACCTTCCTCCTCGGGTAACTGACAAGAAGTAGAGTATGAGGTGCATGGGCGATTGGACGTGCAAATTAGGAAGAACAGGGTAATGGAAGGATGGCAAAGGACAAGCGAGAGTAGTCATGGATGAGGACCATTGGATCGGGAGAAATGGATGAAGGAGATCGATTGCATGAGGTTTGCAATCATGGTAGGAGTGGAAAAGTCCAAGCTGTTGGATCTCAGTGGACAAATCGGACGACTATCGGGCAGAGGAGGTGCTCAGACAATAGCGCCCGGGGGGTGTTTTGGTTTGGGTGGTTACAGTTTTTATCGAGTGCTTATCGAGCAGTAAGCAGTAAAAGGTAGATCCCGCCTGATGCCACTCATTGCACGCCATGTGGTGGAGGAGGAGAGAGAGAAATTGCCTTTATCGGGTGGGTATTCCTCTCACTAGTTGCCCACGTGATATGAGCGATAGCCGTGAGATCTGGCAGGAGTGATCTAACAATGGAGATCGATCAAGCATGTCTCATCGATTGGGTGAAATGCAGGTTGTTAGATCAATGGGAGAGATCGATGGCAGATGGAATACAGAGGTATGAGATTTCCTCAAGAAATGTGCAGAGGACACGTATGGACAGAAAGGTAAGCCTTTAGGGGGTTCTTGGGTTAATTTAATTAAGGATAAGGTGGAAGAGGGTCTTGTTATGAAATGAGGGTCAAATTAAGATATTAGAGGAATAGAATGTAAACGAAAGAGTGGGGGAGAGTGGAGTGATAGCTTTTGTGGGGGCCCTTTCCAAGAAAGCAGAGGAGACCATCCTTCCTTTAGTCTTCTAACTAGCATCGTTGCACCTCAGGGCAATAGGATCAATGATACTAGTCTGGGACCAATGGTAGGAGTTGTACCTATGATGACGCTGACTTTGGGTCGGTTGAGATTGGTCTGGGACCAGTGGTATATACTCTGAGACTAACTTCGGGTCAGTGGTGGACTGCTCTAGGACTAGTGGTAGGACTTGTACCTACTATGACGCTAACTTTGGGTCAATTGAGACTAGTCTAGGACTAGTGGTACATACTCTAATACTGACTTCGAGTGAGTGGAGGACTTGTCTGGGACCAGTGGTAGGAGTGGTACCCACTATGACGCTAACTTTGGGTCAGTTGAGACTAGTCTGGGACTAGTGGTACACACTCTGAGACTAACTTTAGGTCAATGGAGAATGGTATGAGACATTCTCAATCAATTATTCTTCTTCATAGTTCAGTAGAGCTAAGTTGAGCAGAGCAAAGTGAGCAGAGCTGAGTAGAGTAGAGCAGAGCGAGCAGGGCTCAGCAGAGCTAGCAAAGTAGAGAAGAGTTGAGAAAATCAGAACAAAACCAGCAGAGCCAGTAGAGATGAGCAGAGCTGAGAAGAGTAGAGCCAATAGAGATGAGTAGAGCTGAGTAGAGTAGAGCCAGTAGAGATGAGCTGAGCTGAGCAAAGCAGAGCTGAGCCAGCAAAACTAAGGAGAGCGGAGTAGAGCTTAGCAGAGCTAGGCAAAGTAGTGCAGGGCACTAATAGTAGAGATAGTACAACAGGACATATGGATTAGTTGATGGAATTCTCCCTAGTTGAGAGGGAGTGTTAAAATTGGAAACTAGGGCCAAACTCCATGTCGGTCATCTTATTTATGGCAGCTAATATTTTTATTGGATCCCTCTCATTGAGAGGTGTAGAATTGATCTAAGGATCATCTGATTCTAATAAGTATCTATGAAGATATGAATTTATTTTGATTATGGATAAATTGACAAGTCGGCGAGCAACATATGTAGGCTCAAAATCCCAATAGTCATGTCTATTCACCCTCTACGTTTTAGTATAAATAGAAGAGGATTTGAAGTCATTTGTCTCACACACACTCACTCTTGTGATCTTACTTCATCCTGTTTTGGGTTTGATGAAGATGAGAGCTAGAGTGAGTGCCCTAGGGTATATGTTGCCCTAGATAACATGCCCTAGATCTAAATGCAGTCATAGGAGAATAAGCTCTACGTTGCTCAAAAAGCCAGAACTGCTAGAAAATTCAAAACTGCCGGAAAATCTGAAACTACCGGAAAAACTGGAAAGGCTGGAAAAGCCAGAAAAGCTGGAAAAGCTGGAAAATCTTGAAAAGCTAGAAACTCTGGAAAAACTGGAAAATATGGAATTGCCAGAAAAGCTAGAACTACCGGAAAAGCCAAAAAAGCCAGAAATGTTGGAAAAACCAGAACTGCCAGAAAAGCCAGAACTGCAAGAAAAGCCAAAATTACTTGAGCTGCCAGAAAAGCTGGAAATACTAGACCTGCTGGAAAAGTCAGAAATGCTAGAAAATATGGAACTGTTGGAAAAGCTGGAAAAGCTCAAACTACCGAAAAAGTCACATAATGCAGTACATTGATGGGTAGAGTCATGATTAATGAAGGGTGATGAGATGCAACATAGTGATGATGGTTGTAGCATGGTGTAGTGTAGTGAGGTGCAACATGATGACGAAATGTAGCACAATGATAGGTGAAGGAGTCACCTTGGAGAATTAGTTGAAATAGCATGTCTTCAAATGATCTCATGTATCATCTTCTTAGAGATGATCTATGCTCTTATCTAGATAAGTCAAAGTGTTGAATTCTATTGTAAATGTACTATCTCTCTCATTTTCTCTTCTGAGCATTGAAGAACATAAAAGAAGAATTGTTCAAGGTTTTCCCCACATTGTGGGGTTTGTCCCTGGCTGGAACCATATCTTGTGTCCTCTTGTCTTAGCTTGTCTTTTGTGATTTATATTTATGTTCTATCTGTAGTTTACTTTAATGCTAATGTGATTGCTAATCTGGAAAAGATATTGAGCTAACTGTGAAAATTGAAATAAATTTCTCTAGCATAGAACATACCTAAAATTAACACTTAGCGCTCGAGGTAGCTGAAAGGAGGTGGGGGACTATAAACTACACTGCTCGGGAATTTTGCGATGTCAAGACTGTGTGAAGCAACGAACTGTCACAGGGTCCGCAACAATGCGAAGACAGTTGTGTTGGTGCACAGGTCTGCCAGAAAGTGACCGTTAAAGTCACTATTCACTATTTGATGTTTGTGTTGAGGCCAAATGGAGCGGGCAACATGCATTTAACGCGAACTTTATGGGTTATAAAACCCCTAAAAAATGTAAAATTCTAGATGAATTTTAATTAGGGTTGTATTATTAAATTTTTCTTTACTCAATGGGTGATGAAGGTGAAACTTATGATGTTATGACACTACTCAAAATCTTAATGCACTAAAAAATACAATGAAAACATTCAAATTCGATGAAATCGTATTTCGAGAAAATAAAGAGTTTCTTTGAATTTTTAGAAATGAAATGCAAAAAACTCACAAATTTTCCAATTTTTCTGAAGCAACCAATTTCACTAATAGTCCATACGAAACACCAAATAAGCCAAAATACTCTTTATCTCTAATAAGCCAAAGATTTCAAGCACACACAAATCTATCAAGAGAGTTGGAGAAAACACATTTTTCCCTATGAATGATTTGATTTAATGATAATAATAGTGTAATTGCAAAAATTTTCCAAGATGAAAGCAACAATTTCCTTTATCAAGAAAAAATGACCACAATTCCTTCACAAAATCACTATGTCTCAAGAAACCCTAATTTGCAATTCAAAATGAGTTTGACTACAAATAAGGAACAACTAAGGCTTAACTCATATATTTGTGAGAACAAAATAAGAATATCATAAGAAAAAGGACAATCTATCTTGTTTTGATCAATCAATGAATTAATGAGGCAAAACCCGAAGTCATTTCTTCAAAAATACCTAATTCTCGAAAATCATTAACAAAGCAATCAATTGAGTTTAGAAGAGACAAAACACAATCCAAACATAGATATTGACATTTCTAAAAAAATAAAGTGAGGTTCAGGTTGAAGAAAAAGCTATATTTTCAAAATTTCTCAAGGGCTTCGTGGGTTTATAGTGGCGAACAGAGCGGATACGCTCTGTTGCCAAGGAAAAACATGCACAAAACTTCACTCTGTTACCAAAGAGAAACTGCACAATGGTAAAAAAGTTAAGAAAAAATAAAACTTCAAAAAATCAACCACACAGATCTAAAAGGTCATGAATTTATAAAGACTGAAGTCTCGATAAATGACATGAATCAAAAAGTAAAACTAAAGAAAAAGATGAGAAGAGAGATGCTCCCAAGTATGGTCACCAATTTGTTACACCGAACAAATCCCTCTTCTAGACAAGAGCGATCTCCCTAGATCCTTGACAAGAACTAGAAACAAGCAAGATAACTGAACTCACCCTTTCTCTAAGTTGAAATTGTTTGAATTATAAGAATTGTAGCTAATGGATGAGCCTCTTACCTATTTCATGAAATTCTTGATGAAGATCCCTTGTTGTGATTCAATGTAGCTCTTGAATGCTTGATAATACCTACAAACATCAACCATAAAAGGATCAAAAGCACACACAATATAATAATCCAAAGAACTTAACCTAATGATCTAGGAAATTAGGAATCAGATTTGCCTTAATAAACATTATAGACAATTGTAAACCATTCATTATTCTAATAAGATAAATGAATGGGAGAAAGTGTTCATTTGTATTAATCAAAGATTAAGAGGAATCTTACAACTTTCATCTTGATGCCGTGAGGTCCCTCCAAAATGCCTTCAATCTCCTCCATAGATGACAAGCTTTCTAACCTCAAACCAATAGCATAAGTTTATCTTCTCTGAATTTTGACCTCCTCAGTCCCTCTACCCTCTAGTAATTTTATAAGCAAGGAAGAAGAAGTTTTAGATCCAAAAGAGGACGATGAGGCTCCTTCATTGAGGCATTATGTTACCATGAGTAAAGGAATGGATACGCATCATATGAGGGTTATAATTTGAATAATCATCTCTTGGAAGCCTTAAGTTGGGAAATATTCGACCAACTATGTTTTTAGAATGTACTTTTTATTTTTACATTTTTGAATTCACTTGCGCGGTCTTATAGTGGCACACAGAGCACACCTCTATGTTGTTCTCAGAGTTAATTCTAGCAAATGTGCTCGAAACGCTAGAAAAATCAGAGCAGGTGGAACTTAACAAGGTGTGATAGTTATTTTCCCCAAATTCCTCATCTACTTCAAGATATTTTGAGTTGTTTGACTTCTGAGGGAGTTAGTTCAAACATGTTCACGGAAGGGAAAAGGACCCATAAACTAATCAAGTGTCATGGCGAAAAATTGACATGTAACACTAAGGGGGAGGTAATAAAAAACAACCCTTAGGAAATTGATCAAATAAACTCGATAATCATGTCTACTCACAACTCATAATGTTGAAAAATGTAGTTCAATGCCTTGAAAATTTCAGTCATTTCTTGAGTTTTAAAATCGAAGTTGGGACACCATCAATGTCATATTGAGATAGATACATGGAAAATAAAGCATGCCTTCAAAATTTCACATCCCAATCTTCTTTCATTGCAAGAAAAATCTATGAAACCTATTTATCTCCATTAAGATGGATAGGTTCATAGAGAGGTTGAATAAAATTTGTTATCCATTGGTACCATGTGGATGTTTTGTTATGTCAAAATTATGACTAGTTTCTACAAGTTTTAGAGTTGTATCAATGTGAAGGCGTGTGATGTATGTTAGCGGACAGGTAGGCCACCACAGAGTGATGAAATGCCTTTGAATCCACAAATGTCGTTGCAACCCTTCGAAAAGTGGGCAATATACTTTGTAGGACCTATTCAGCCCCATGGAAAGATGGGTGCGAGGTACATTATCATTATGATGGAGTACTTGACTCATTGGGTAGAAGCATAGCTGGTGAAGGATTACATGGGCACAACTAATGTGAAGTTTCTATTTGAACATGTACTTATGTGATTTGGGTGTCCAAAGATATTGATGAGAGATGAGGGTATGCACTTCCTGAATGAGACAATCAGTGCACTAACAAAGGAATTTCAAGTGTCCATAAGAATACATATTATCACCCACAGGCTAACGGGATATTGGAGGCATTTAACAAAGTGCTCGACACTGCGCTGACCAAGGTTTGCAATACTCAGCGAAGTGATTGGGACCTACACATACCTATAGTATTGTGGGCTTATCGGACAAGTCGTACAAGAAATTAACGGGACAAACACCCTTTAGGCTGGTATATGGGGTTGAAGAAGTGATGCCTATGGAATACATTGTTTCTAGTGTGCATATAGCAGTACTCACAGATATGGTGGAGTGTGAGGCCCTAGAAGAGAGGCCTGCCTAGTTGGATGAGTTGGAAGAAGAGATATTTTTGGCTAGCTTTCACCAGCAAGTCCAAAAGTAACGTGAAAATTCATGGAACGACTGACATATTAAGCTATGCACCTTTAAGGTGAATGAATTGGTGTTGTTGTATGATAGTAAGCTTGATAAATTTGCAAGGAAACTCAAGATGCACTGGCTAGGGCCGTATGTTATTAAGGAGATTACCGACAGTGGAATGGTCTAGTTGGTTAAGTTGAATGGAGATCCCTTCTCGGGAAAAGTGAATGGAAGTCATTTGAATCCATACACAAGTGGCTCTTCCATCTGACTATCTGATAGAAGCACAACCTTAGTGTTAAAATTGGTGACTAGGGCCAAACTCCGTGTGGGTCATCTTATTTATGGAAATTGATATTCTTATTGGATCCCACTCATCGAGAGGTGTAGGATTGATCTAAAGATCATCCGATTCTGATAAGTATTTATGAAGATATGAATTTATTTTTATTATGGACAAATTGACGAGTTGGCCAGCAACTTATGTAGGCTTAGAAGCCCAACAGTCATGTCTATTCAACCTCTATGTTTTAGTATATATAGAAGAGGAATTGAAGTCATTTGTCTCACACACACTCACTCTTGTGATCTCACTTCATCCTATTTTAGGTTTGATGAAGATGAGATCTCGTTATAGACATATTTGGGCACTTCAACCCCAATCTTATATGTCGATAAACTAAGGCTCTTTACCCCCTAAAAGTGTTGTTTCATATCCTAAAGGATCATCGTCAACTGATTACATCATTCCCCAGAAGTTCCACCTGAAAAACCACTCAGAACTGGCCAAAAATGGACCATACTGACTACTGCATTGTTAGGGTGCGATGCATACTAACTCCTACACTAGCCAGGTGTGATGCATACTGAAGAGGCCTTCTGTGGGGTGTGATGAACGATAATGGACAAATGTCAGAGACAGTTTGCTAAGTGGATGCTCATGGAATCTTCTAGAAACTTCTCCTATGACACTTGCCTCTCTTAATTCGCCCAGAGATGAGTAAGAGATCCAAGAAATATCCAAGTGGAACCAAGAACAATAAGTGGAATGACACTAATCAAGAACCCAGAGATGACTCACACCCTTGCAGACATCTATAAATTCATCCCTCATTGGAGAGATCTATAGGTTGGAATTTTGTAGTTTGCAAGGAAGTGTTGATAGTTTGTCTTTGAGAAGGAGCATCTTACGGTTGGGTGATCTTGCTTTTCATGAGGTGAAGAGGGCTTTGATGCTGGGAGGATGATGCTTGATCAGACAGTTGGGTTGTAATTCTACATTCATATTTAATAAATTTCTTTCAGTTTTCCTCCATATAATCATGTATTTGTGAATGTTGTTATTTTTGAATGCCGTTGTATGTTCAATGTATTTCTAATTCTACTTTGTTTATGATATAATAGATCAAGATGCTTTGATGGTGTTTTTTTACTTTGTTTCTGCACATATTCTCTAAGCACAATAAGTAGGAGAAGAGTTGCAAGCTCTATTAAAGGGGAGAGAAATCAAGCGAGGAATCAAACGGAAGACCTAGGCTGGTTCCTTTGCTTCTCTCTTATCTATCATACATGGAGGAAATCCCAAATTGCTTTGATTGTTTGTTTGCTAGGATAGCTGCCAATCCTAGAGGGCTAGCAGATTGAAAAGACACTAGTTCTCTCCGAAACAAAATGGTGACTCCACTGGGGAACAAATAGTTTGTTTGTTTGTTGTTGTTGTTTGTTTTATGAACTATAGGCAAAGCCTGAAGTTAGCCAGACAGCCTTCGAACTAATCTTGCTCTGCAATTGCAAAGTAGATGAATTTTGCTTTAGTCAATATCTGGTTTAATTTATGAGTTGAACATCTAACTTACAAGCATTCTATATGCCCTTTTTGTAGCTCAGTAACCTCTTAAGGTCATACCCCTGTACTTTTCTCTTTACTATCCATCATATCTAATCTTAACTAACTGAAATCGGCTGCAAATTTTAGCCAAAACCCATCTCAGTTGAGCTCCCTGGCCCATCGCACTATTTTCACTATCTACCAGTATGCATCACACCTCCTGAGCCTGAAAAGTGTGATGCATCCCTGTTTCTGTGAAGCCTAGGTGCGATGAATAATTGATCCTATTTATCTCCTTGAAATTTGGGGTTTTTTGTCCTTGTTTTCAGCTCTGTTTAGTTGTTTTGATGCTTATGAACAATACCTCATTGCTGAAGCCTGCTTGCTTCACATAGTTCAGCCTCCATTGATTAGGATTAGTAAATGTTTTTATGTATTTTTCAATCATTTACAATCCTTTGTCGAAACGTTTCTTAAATCGATCTGTCGTTTTGGTGCAAAAAGCGTCGTAACTATCATTTTGTGTCAAAAAGAGAAGTGACATTGAGTCTTACTTCTCTAGATAGTCAATTGAACTTTTTGTCATGTGCTTGATTTGATTTGTTGATATTTGAAGTGTCAAAAGCATTTTCTATTTGAAATTGAAAAGTGTCATTTAGTATTCCTTTCTATTTTGAAAAAAGAAATTGTTGAAATGTCGCTTAGAGTAAAAATATTTCAAATCTATGCTCTACTTAGTTTTCCTTTTTTGCATTTTTCACATTAAGGGGAACAAAAAACAAATACATGCATTTGCATTTGCATTTATATTGTGTGTGAAAATGATTTAGGAAAAGTGCATCTAGTGTGCGCTCTTTGCTCTTTGTTTGAAAAAAATTGAATTTTCTTTCCTTAGTAGCTAGGATATCCATTGCTAAAAATAAACAACGATTGTTTATCATTGTAGATTTCATTTTTAGGAATTTTACATCTACATCACACGATGAGCCATTGAAAGGAAAACTTCTAAACAAGATCAATTCTAAAAATAAATTTCAATGAACTTAACAACCCTTTGAAACCTAACACAACACATTTAGAGGTCTAGGCTAGAGACGTGTTCCAGTGTCGTAAAATCTAGTAACTATCATTTTCATCGAAGGTTGGGTGATTCCTCCTCATTGATATGACAAGTGCTAGCACAAAATGTGCTCCCTGTACCATCGAGTATATATTGGGATACCACAATAGGTTATATCCTTTATCCATAGGAAGCCATATCTACCGCCCTATCGATCGCAATGCACTGAACATAGCATTCAGGAAGATTGACTGCCATACATAAGTCCTTGGTAATTTCTCTTTAATTTATCACCAAGATGTATATTGCAGTTTTTTGATTGGTTTGGTAATCCCTCTATTTATAATTCCTGAGTAGTCACTTTAGTTCCTTTTCGACTCCTTAAAAGAAAAGGTCCATCTCAGTACTTGTCACTTCAGGCTCATTAAAAATCGAAGGGGACTAGAGTCATCTTTAGCTTTTTCTCGACTTTTAAAAATTGAAAAAGAAAAGTTCTATGAAAGCATCATTAAAATTTATTAAATTCGAAATAACATCCCTATTTCTTTATTGATCTTAGGTTGAGATAATGGAGTCCACCAATCAACGAATTCCTTTCGAAGTGAATCCTAGTCCACTTTATTCTTAGGGAAATATTGGTGCTCTGTATATGGATACACTATCCCTTCTGGGAATAACAATTGGCCTGCCAATATGGCTATTCTCAACCTCTATCATTCAAAATACCATGATTCCTCAGCAATTGAATTAGCAACCAGTTGATACTGAAGTTGACCCTTCACCTGCTACTTAATTTGTTTCTCCCTCCCCTTCTTCCTCTTCGCTTGCTGAAAATAGTGATGCTAGTAACCAGGTGATTGAGAAGAAGAAGAAAGGGAAGGAGAAGAAGAAGAAGTCAGTTAAACAAGGGGGCAACCATGCAGCATCTAGTGAAAATCTGCACACTAAGCTTTTCAAACCCAAAGATCCATGCATAACTTGTAGAGGAGACCATCTTCATCGAGAATGTTCGAGCATCCCTCGGATCTTGAGAGAATGGTCTCCCCGTTTGCATCAAACGGTGTCATCAACCTCTGGTAATAAAGTTGATAGCACACCGTCAACTAGTAATAATAGGCAGAAAAGAAGAGTCCAAATTCCATGTAAGTTATGTGAAGGGGACCATACCCTTCCCCGTTGTCCTTTTTTGGATGAAGCCAAAGGAGTCTTGCATAACTGTCCTGCTTCACTGTAGCAACTTCCATCTAGATATAGGAATCTCTCCCCAAGTCCTTTACTAGTTGAAAATCCAACTGACATAACTCAATTGTCGATTGAAACGCCTATTTTTGAATGTGAATCTTTTGAGTCCATACTAGACCAAAGTCAACAGGTCGAGATGGCAGTCAACCCATTTTGACCTTCAGAAGATCATACACTTCCCGAAAAGAGTGAGAACGATACTGTTCAAATTCTTTTTGTTACTTCGAAGTCCAATGAACATGGGGGAAATCCACCCATTCCTTCACAATAAGAAGAAAATCCCCCAGTTCCTGCTACTCAAGGGGTTATATCTACCATTTATTTGGTACCCTCTCCAAGTAGTCTAGTCACTTCTTTCAATTGGAATCGACTAGCAAGATCATGACTTCCATCTTACATTCCTTTCCATATCATAGTACAAGTTTACAAGATGATCGTGTCTAGCGCTATCATAGATGAAGGGGCATTAGTGAGTATCCTTTCCTCAATTGCTTGGAAAATGCTTGGTTCACCAACGCTTATGCCTGTTACATAGAAATTGTCAGGCTTTAACAAAGGAACCAATTGACTGTTAGGGTTCCTCCCTAAGTTACCGATAACTTTGGGAAGGGAAACCGTTCACTTGAACGTGATGGTAGATAAAGGACCATTAGATTAAAATCTACTCCTTGGATGGGACTATGTTTATAACTTGGAAGCTATTGTTTCAACACTCTTCTGGGTGATGTGCTTCCCACATGAAGGCAATATTGTCACTATTGACCAGCTTTCATTTCCTGGTTCAATCATAGCTCCAAGTCAATCATCATCCCTAAATGGTATTTTTGCATCAAGAGTGTCTCTTCAACCTTCATTCCATCCACCTGATTTCCAGGAGTATCCTGGCGAATGTAACAAAGCTTAGGTAGCATGCACCCTTGTCTGCTTTGGTGGATGAACCCAGATGAAAAGATAGGTTTCCATGTAGGTTATGTGACCAGAAGTGTTATCTCACACCATTCACCTTTGTCTATTTTATGGACAAAGCCAGGAAGTGTTTTGGCTGCCGACTAAAACCATCCTGCTTAACCACAGTGATTCCCATATGGTTACTGGAATCTCTCCTTTTCTCGATGCCTGGGGGCATGCAAACCTTTTTGTGCAAGCTAAAAACGAAAAATTTCATTTTTTTTTAGCTTTTTAGCTTTTTAGTTTTTTACTTGTTAGGGTAGGTGATTGGTCTAACACACCATTCACCTTTGTCTGCTCCGCGGATGAAGCAAAGAGAGTGTTTTTTCTAAACTGCTGATGAAACTATCCTACCTGACCTCAGTAGTTCCTTATCTTTTAGTTTTTATAGCTTTTTAGTTTTGTCATTTCTAGTTTACATAAAAGGAGAAACTATATAATGAGCAATGTTATCGCATGGTTCAAGCTCATTAAAAAATATTCCTACCACTAAGCATGTTGTCGCATGGTTTAAGCTCATTAAAAAATAAACCTACCACTAAGCATAGTTCCCAAAAGTTCAAGTTCGTTAAAAAATTAACCTACCTTTAGTAGATAACCTTTGTGATTGCCCTGCTATCAGCCTTTTGAGCCTTGGTTGTGTTCCTGCCATCACCTCCATTCTTTGGCTGATCATACGCTTCCACTTGATTGTTTACCTTTTTGAGGAGTAGCTGCGACGAGTGGTCCTGTTAGCCACCCTCTTCACATTACCATGTTTTGAGAAGTTCCAAGCTTACCTGGAACTAGTTGCTACCCTAAACACCACTCATTCCTAAAAAACGAGTCTCCTTTAAACTCTTTTCAGACTCTTTAAATGTGAAAATATTGTCGAGCTAATGGCCTTTCCAGCTCGTTAAGGTAAGGGGAAGTGCCATCCCTCCTGTATATTTTAATCTTTTTCAGACCTGAGGAATTATCGCATGAAAAAGTTCGAGTGCTTGTCTTTTCGGCTCGCTAAAGTTATCGAAAAGTCATCCCTTTTGTATTATTTTATCCTTTTTCTGACTTAAGGGGATTATCCTATGAAAAAGAACTACTTGAGTTTCCTTTTCTTCCCTTTTCAAACTCTCTAAACATGAAAATGACCGAGTTATCCTTGTCATTAAAATCATTAAAACAATGACAAACTTGTCCACCTAGACAAGAACGAGTTTCATTGTTGCTAGACTCGCTAAAACATAGCGATAGGTTTGCCTAAAGGGAAAATTATAGAACAAGCATATGTTATCCTCCTCAAGCTTGACAAAAATAAAGAGGTACTGGTCAGCAATGACTGGGGAAAAAGGGAAGAAAACTTAAAGAATTTTATTGGTAGCTGGTCACTTTTGAACATGACACTTTCACTTCATCATCATGATTGAGTCGGGTTGGGTTATTCCATTCACTAGTCATTTTACCATTGGTCCTCCACACCATCCATATTTTGGGTTTAATGCTACCAATCCATCTCAGTGCTGCCGATATGTTCAAAAGAAGTTGTTTAGTTGAGAATTCACCATCCAGTTAATGTCTCATCCACTGTGATACCTTCACCCTCCATTTTTCATGACCGTCGTTCCTGAACCTTATGTCATCAGATCGTTTTCATCTCCAAAAAATAATTTGCTTCCTTTCATGTCGTAGATGTCAGATACATTAAGGTTGTCCTATGACAGGCCACTTCTTGTCGACATCAGATCATTATCCAAGAAGTTGACTTAGAAACAACCCTTTCAGTACTTTGAAGCTTGCATGCCTCAATGGCAAGTTTCTCACTTCCAGCGACAGGTTGACATCAATGACCTTCGACCGAAAGATTTTGCGTGGTGTTCAACATTGGATCATATATTCACACCACGTGAATTGTACTTCATTACCTTGAGGGTCATTATCATTATCGGTGATTCCTCTCGTGTCTGTTAACACCTTACATTATTGGCTAGTAATCAACCGATGTATTTCCATGTTCGACTTCAGAACATATTTTCACATGGATCGACTTGCACATCTAGCGAAGATTGAACGAGTGTCAAGACCCTGGATCTAGTTTCATCCATCTAGGCTGCAATATATTTAGGAATATAAAGATGTCAAATGTACATAGAAGATGCACAGATGGTCATCCAAGCCAAGGATGATGACTCTACATATAAAGAATCACCAGTCTACAACCGGAGACAATTATCTATTCTATGTACATGAAAATGAATTTATAAAGTTGAGCATGGGAATACCTGCCTCAACTAGATCATGAAAATAATATGATGATGATGTATTGTATTTTATCTTATACAGGTCACCTTCCAATTCGAAAACCTTTGATCCTCATGATAAAGCATTTCACCCGACATCAAAGATTTAAGACTTCATGCTTCAGGGGGCAACTATTATAGACATATTTGGGAACTTCAACCCCAATATTATATGTTGATAAAATTGGGCTCTTTAACCCCTAAAAGTGTTGTATCATACCCTAAAGGATCATGGTCAATTTATTACATCATTTCCCAAAAGTTCCACCTGAAAAACCACTCAGAATTGGCCAAAACTGGACCATACTGACTGCTCCACTATTAGGGTGGGATGCATACTAACTCCTACACTAGCCAAGTGCAATGCATACTGAAGAGGCCTTATGTGGGGTGTGATGAGCAAGAATGGAAAAATGTCTGTGATAGTTTGCTAAGTGGATGCTCATGGAATCTTCTAGAAACTTCTCCTATGACACTTGCCTCTCTGAATTCACCCAGGGATGAGTAAGAGATCCAAGAAATCTCCAAGTGGAACAAAGAAAAATAAGTGGAATGACACTAATCAAAAACCTAGAGATGACTCACACCCTTGCAGACATCTATAAATGGATCCCTCATCTAAGATATTTGGAGTCTGGAATTTTGTAGTTTGCAAGGAAGTGTTGATAGTTTGTCTTCGAGAAGGAGCATTGTATGGTTGGATGATCTTGCTTTTCATAAGGTGAAGAGGGCTTTGATGCTGGGAGGATAATGTTGGATCAGACAACTCGGTTGTAATTCTCCCTTCATATTTAATAAAGTTATTTGAGTTTTCCTCCATATAATCATGTATTTGTGAATGTTGATATTTGTGAATGCCATTGTATGTTCAATGTATTTCTGATTATGCATTTCTTATGATATAATAGATCAAGATGCTTTGATGGTGTTTTGTTACTTTGTTTCTATAGGTATTCTCTAAGCGGGATAAGTAGGAGAGGAGTTGCAAGCTCTATCAAGGGGGAAAGAAATCAAGCAAGGAGTCAAGTGGAAGATCCACGTTGGTTCCTTTGCTTCTCTCTTATCTATCATACATAGAGGAAATCCCAAATTACTTTGATTGTTTGTTTGCTAGGATAGTTGTCAATCATAGAGGGCTAGCAGATCGAAAAGACACTAGTTTTCCTGGAAACAGAGCTAGAGGGAGTGCCCTAGGGTATATGCTACCCTAGATAACATGCCCTAGATCTAAATGCAGTCATGGGAAAATAAGCTCTATGTTGCTCATAAAGCCAGAAAAGACGAAACTACCAGAAAAGTCGAAACTGCCAGAAAAGCTGGAAAAGTTGAAAAACCCAAAAAAGCGGGAAAACCCGGAAAAGCTGGAACTGCTGGAAAAGTCGGAACTGCCAGAAAATCCAGAACTGCTGAAAAAGCTGGAAAACCCAGAAAAGCTAGAACTGCTAGAAAAACTGGAATCACCGAAAAAGCCGAAAAAGAAAGAACTGCCAGAAAAACAAGAACTACCGTGAAAACCGAAACTGTCGGAACTACCAGAAAAGCTGGAAAATCCATAACAGTCAGAAAATTCAAAACTGTTAGAAAAGATGGAACTACTAGAAAAGTCAGAAATGCCAAAAAATCTGGAAAAGTCTGAACTACCGAAAAAGTCACATAATGCAGTACATTGATGGGTATAGTCATGATTAATGAAGCGTGATGAGATGCAGCATAGTGATGATGGGTGTGGCATGGTGCAGTGTGGTGAGGTGCAACATGATGATGAAATGTAGCACAACGATAGGTGAAGGAGTCACCATGGAGACATAGTTGAAGCAACATGTCTTCAACTGATCTCATGTATCATCTTCTTAGAGATGATCTACGCTCTTATCTAGATAAGTCAATCTGTCGACTTCTATTGTAAATGTATTATCTCTCTCTCTTTCTCTGTTGAACTTTGAAGAACATAAAAGAATAATTGATCAAGGGCTTCCCCACATTGTGCGGTTTTTCCCTAGCTGGTGCCACATCTTGTGTCCTCTTGTCATGGCTTGTCTTCTGCGATTTATATTTATGTTTTATGTGCAGTTTACTTTAATGCTGATGTGATTGCTAGTCTAGAAAATATATTAAGCTAACTATGAAAATTTAAATACATTTCTCTAGCATAGAACATACCTAAAATTAACATGGTATCAGATTTGAGGTGAAGACAATGCCCAAGGAAGAGTGAAAGAGCAATCACTAAAGACAGTTGGGAAAGGACAAAAGTATCAGTGGATTCCTCATCCCTCTTCAAATTCACCGAAGGTGAAGTTGAAGCAGAGAATATTATCAGAATGGCAAAGCAAAATCCTTTGATGGCCTACCTAAAGATCACTTCATTGAGAATTTTGGATCTAAGGGTGGAAGGAAAGGCGAATGCCTTAGTTTCAATAAGTTCATCCATTATGTGAAGGAGTGTGTGAATGGCAGAGACACATCTCATGATGAAGATATCAATCATTCGAGGGACATCTTCAAAGGAATGACAAGTAATGCAGGTCATAAAGGAAATGGTTGACTCTTTAAAGAAAGCAAGGACCCTAGGTATGAAGAATCAAATGTTGTTTCTGATAAGATAAAGAAGCGTTATCTTGCATTGGCCCTCTCCTTCAGATTCTTTGGGAATATGCCTTATTGATTGTAGTGCTTCAAGGCACTTCATCGGATAGATGGGTGCACTCTCTAATTTGGTAGAGATGGAAACAATCGTGGGATTACACTTGGATCCAATGCCACCTATCCCAGAAAGGGTGTAGGGAATGTTATCCCTCAATTTAATAAGGGTAACTTAATTCATTTACAGAATCTCTTTTGTGTACCTCATCACAAGAATAACTTGATGTCCATTTCAGCAATGGAAGTCAAAGGTTTCAGGGTGGCACTCATCGATGGAAAGGTATGTGTTTGAAAATAGAATTTTCAAAGATTTGTTTGTGTTCATGGTTGTATCAAGTTGCAGGAAGTCCACTGGGGACCATGTCCATTGACACATAGCACTGAAGGTCTGTGAGTCAGATGGTGACAGGGATGCTTGAATTCAAAAAGAGCATGAAAGTACATGTTTGAGATGTACCAAAGAAAAATCTTACAAGGGGACCATTCCCCTCATATAGTAGGTCCACGGGTTTGGAACAACCCGAGTGGTTTGAGATTCATGATTAGAAATCTCATGCATATGGGTGGAAGAAAGCCCTCTATGGCTTGAAGAAAAACATCTCGAGCATAGTATGAGAGGATTGATAGCTGTTTGATGAAGCTGAGATTCACTAGGAGTGAAACTAATCCAAACCATTACCCAAAGGTTGTGGATGATAGAACTTTCATTCTGGCACCTTATGAGGATGACCTATTTCTGACAGATGCACACGCTCTCATTTACAGAAGTAAGAGAGAGTTGGATTCAGGTTGTGAAATGATAAACTGCAAGCCTGTGACTACCTTGAGGATCTTAACATTAAGAAGTTATACAGTAGTGATGTCGAACCATATTTGGAAAGTGACTCTGAGTCTCATAAACTCATTCACGTTGATTTTCTTGGTGAACTTTTGTCTGGAAATATGTTTTGCAGTTAGCATGGTGAGCTCATATTTGGTTGAGCCTCACTGGATTAGTGCGAAGAATCTTCTAAGGTATCTTCAAGGCACAATCTCTCATGAATTGATATACACTGCCAGAAATATGAGACTGCATGATTATTCGAATGCTGACTGGCCAAGAAGTGTGGAGGAACACTAGAGCACTTCTCGGCGCTGGTTCACTTTGGATTTTTCTTCGATATCATGGAAGATCAGGAAGCAAAAGTTGGTTGTTATAAGCACCGTCGAGACCAGATACATAACTACGAGTATGATCTCGTATGAAGCTACCTCATTGGGGAAGTTCTTCAGTGAGCTGTTTGTACACATGATGAATACCACTACAATTCTCTGTAAAAACCAGAGGTGGGATTCTATTATTAAGGTATCATGTATTCGAATATTTCTCTAGCAGATAGACATCAAATAATACCTTATATGGGATATGGTAAGTCTATGAGCAAGGAAGCTTCATCGCTATGAAATGACGTACAAGTCACTATACTTTTTCTAAGCCCCGGGGGAAAGATCAAGTTTGTGATTTTCCCAAATGACTTGGAGTCATCAAGAGACCCTTGTACAATGGTCCTTCATGTTGCATACATTGAGCTCTAGGAACTCTGGGGGCTTGCAATTCTTACGACCACAGGGTGACTCACTCTCCCCTGGTGGTGCACACTGGGACAAGATGATTCTCTCTCTTGTGGGACAGGATGATTCGCTCTCCTATGGATAGGATGATTCACCCTCCTGTGAATAGGATGATTCGCTCTCTTGTGGGAAAAGATGATTTTATTTCTTGTGGGACAGGATGATTTGCTCTCCTATGTAGTAGGATGATTAGTTCCCTTGTGAGGTCTGGATGATGCATTCTCCAGGACGATTTTTGTTATAGACATATTTGGGCATTGTAAACCCAATCACATATGTCCATAAACCAATGGCTTTTAAGTCCCTAAAATTGTTGTTTCATACCTTAAAGGGACAAGGTTAGTTGATTACATCATCTCCCAGAAGTTCTCCATGAAAAACTACTCGGAACTGGTCAAAACTGAATCATCTCACTTACTCCATGGTCAGGGTGTGATGCATCTCACCTACTACACATGGGAGGTGTGATGCATACTGAAAACTCCTTCTATAGGGTGCGATGAGCGAGAATAGACAAATGGCAGAGACAGTTTACTAAGTGGATGATCAAGGAATCTTCTAGAAACTTCTCATACGACACTCGCCTCTCAGAATTCGCCCAGGGACGAGTAAGAGATCAATGAAATCTCCAAGTGGAGCCAAGAACTATCAGTGGAATGACACTAATCAAAAACCCAGAGCTGACTCACACCTCTACAAATATCTATATATGGATCCCTCATCCCAGAGATCCAGAGGTTGGAGGCTAGAATCTCGTGTTTTTGTAAGGAAGTGTTGTTGGTTTCATTGTGGAACATCACAGTGTTGGGTGATCTAAGCCTTTCATGAGGTGAAGAAGGGCTTTCATGCTGGGAGGATGATGCTGGGTTAAATCAATGGGTTGTAATCCTCCCTTCTACTCTTTCTATAAATAAATCTATTTGAGTTTTCCTCCACATTCTTGTATGTTTGAGTTGATGTATGCATTTGTATGGTCAATATATATCTAGTCCTATATTGTTTATGATTGTAGATCTCGGTGATTTGATGGTACTATGCTGCTTTGACTTTATAAGTGCTCTTTGAAGTGAGGTAAGCAAGGGAGAAGTGGCAAAGATCTATCAAAGGGGAGAGGAAACAAGCAAGGAGCAAAGCGAAAGAATGAGGTCAGTACTCTCTACTTCTCTCTCATCTACGTCTCATAAAGTAAATCACAAGTAACTTTAGTTTGTTTGTTTCTAAGATAGATACCCATCTTAGTGGGACTAGAAGCTCTGCATGGACACTATATTTCCCGATAACAAAATGGCGGCTCCACTGGGGAGTGAATAGCTTGTTTACTTGTTTCTAGTTTGTTTACTTTATAAACTTTAGATGGAGCTTGAAGTTATACCAACTAGCCTTCGAACTGCTTTTGCTATGCAACTACAAAGTAGATAAATGTTGCTTCAGTCAATCTCTAGGTTAGTTTATGAATTAAACATCTGACTTGCAAACATCCTAATTGCAATGGTGGTGGCTCAAGTAACTTCATTAGATTAGCCCCTACACTTTGTATTTACTGACTATCATTAGCTCAGCCTAAATCCCTAAACTAAGCTACAAATTGTGATCAAAAGCCAAGTTAAAGTCGCGTCCCTAGACCATTGCACTATCTCCTTTAGGCAATCTGGATGCATCATACCTCCTGTGTGCAATAGGTGAGATGCATCCCTGTTTCCCTATGTTATAGGTACAATGATCAGATAAGACTGTTTCTGCCTTCAGATTTTGGTTTTTCTTCACTCTCTTCAGCTTTATTCAGGAGTTTTGTTGTCTGTGATCAGTATACCACGGTTGAAACTCCCTTCCTTTGCATTATTCAGCCTCCATTGTACAAAGAATTGTGAATGTTTTTATGTATTTTTCGCCATTTACAGTACTTTTATCGAGAAATCTAGTGTCTATGCAGAGCTTCTAGCCCCACTAAGATGGGTAGCTATCTTAGAAACAAACAAATTAAAGTTACTTTCATTTTCCTTTACGAGAAGTAGATAGGTGAGGAGCAAAGAATACCAACCTCAATCTCTCGCTCGATTCCTTGCTTGTTCCTCCTCTTCTCTGATAGATATTTGCCACTCTTTCCTTCACCATTCTGCTTCAAACAATACCTGTAAAGTCAAAGCAACATAATACCTTCAAAGTACATAGATCTACAATCATAAACAATACACGACCACATATATATTGACCACACAAATGCATATATTATCAGACATACAAGAATGTGGAGGAAAACTTGAATAGCTTTATTGATGTAGAGATTAGAAGAGAGGATTACAACCCATTGATCTGACCTAGTGTCATCCTCCTAGCATGAAAGCCCATATTCACCTCATGAAAAGCTGAGATCACCCAACACTATGATATTCCACCAGGAAACCAACAACACTTCCTTACAAGATACAAGATTCTAGCCTTTGGATCTCCGGGATGAGGGATCCATATATAGATGATTGTAGGGGGTGAGTTAGCTTCTGGGATTTTGATTAGTGTCTTCTCTTTGATAGTTCTTGATTCCACTTGGAGATTGATGATCTCTTACTCTTCCCTGGGCGAATTCAGAGAGGCAAGTGTCACAGGAGAAGTTTCTGGAAGATTCCATGATCATCCACCTTACAAACTGTCTCTGCCATTTGTCTACTCTCGCCAATCATACCCTATAGAAGGTCTTTTTAGTATGCATCACACTTTTTGCACTGAGCAGGTGAGATGCATCGCACCCTCTGCACTAAGCAATCTGTATGGTCTAGTTTTGACCAGTTCTGAGTAGTTTTCTATGGAGAACTTCTAGGAGATGATGTAATCAGTTGACCTTGTTCCTTTAGGGCATGAAACAACACTTTTAGGGAATCAGAAGCCCTTGGCTTATGTACATATTTGATTGGGGTTGTAGTACCCAAATATGTCTATAACAGTTGCCCCCTAAAGCATGAGGTTGAAAATCTTTTGATGTCGGGTGAAATGCTTTATCATGAGGATCCGAGGTTTTTCGAACTGGAAGGTGACCTGTAATAAGATACAATACAATAAATTATCTTCATAACATTTTCATGATCTAGCTGAGGTGGGCATTCCCATGCTCAGCTTTATAAATTCATTTTCATGTAAATAGGATAGACAACCGTCTGTGTGGCAGACTGATGATTCTGATAAAGCCATCATCCTTTGATTCGGATGATCATCTGTCCAGCAATGATGTGCATTTGATGTCTTTATTTTCCTGAATATATCGATGCCTAGATGGATGAAACTAGATCCGGGGTCTTCAAACTCATCCAATCTTCGCCCGAAGTACAAGTCAATCCATGTGAAAAATGTTCTGGAGTCGAACATGGAAATACATCGCCTGATTACCAACCAATGATGTAAGTTGTTAACAGGTGCAAGAGGAATCACCGATAATGATGATGACCCTCAAGGTACTACAGTATAATTCATGTGGTGTGAAAATGGGACTTGGCATCTAACACCATGCAAAATCTCTCAGTCGAAGGCCATTGATTTAAACCTGTCGCCGGAAGCAAGAAACTTGCCATTGAGGCATGCAAGCTTCAAGGTACTGAAAGGGTTATCCCTAGGTTGACTTCTTAGATATGAGTCGATGTTGACAAGAAGAGACCCATTGTAGGAGGGCCTTAATGAATCCCACATCTACGACACAGAATGGAGAAAATGACTTTGTGGAGGTGAAAACGATATGATGATACAATGTTCAGGGTGGCAGTCACGAAAGAATGGAGCGTGAATGTATTGCAGCGGATGAGACACAAGATGGGTTGGTGAATTCTCTTATTGACTTCTCTTGAACATATCGGCGACACTAAAATGGATTGGTAGCATTAACCCAAAATATAGATGGTACGGTGGACCAATGGTAATATGATCAGTGAATGGAATAACCCAACCCGACTCAATCATGGTGATGGAGTGAAAGTGTCATGTTCAAGAGTGACTTTGCTACCAATAAAGTTTCTTGAAGTTTTCTTCCCAATTTTTCCCCAGTCATTGCTAACCAGTACCTCTTTATATTTGTCAAGCTTGAGGAGGATAACATATGCTTGTTCTATAATTTTCCCTTCGGGCAAACCCTTCGCTATGTTTTAACGAGCCTAGCAACAGTGAAACTCGTTCTCGTCTCTATGGACAAGTTTGTCGCTATTGGTTTTAATGAGTTTAATGACAAAGACAACTCGGTCCTTTTTCAATTTTAGAGAGTCTGAAAAGGGACGGAAATGAAACTCCAGTAATCCTTTTTTGTCATATAATCCCTTAAGTCCGAAAAAGTATAAAATAATACGAAAGGGATGAATTTTCGATATTTTTAACGAGTTGAACAAAACGAGCACTCGATCTTTTTGTGTAATAATCCCTCAGGTCCAAAAAGAGTAAAATCTAGAGGAGGGATAACACTTCCGATAGCTTTAACGAGCTGGAGAGGCCAATTTCTCGACAATCTTTTCATGTTTTACGAGTTAGATGAAAAGAGCTTAAAGGAGACTCGTTTTTGAGGAACGAGTGATATTTTCGAGTAGCTGCTGATTCCAGGTAAGGTTTGGAATTTTCCAATCATGGCAGTGTCACATGGATGGCTAACAGAATCACTCGTCGCAGTTGTTCCTCAAAAGGGTAAACAATCAAATGGAGGTGTATGATTAGCTAAAACAGAGTGGAAGTGATAGTAAGAACACGACTAGGGCTCAAAATCTGATTATAATGCATTCGCAATGGTTATTTACCATTGGGTGGTTCATTTTTTAATGAGCTTGAACTCTAGCGGAACATTTGCTCATTTCTTAGGTTTAATTTTTAACGAGCTTGAACTTCGCATAAAAACTGCTCGTGATGACAGTCTTTGATATTCGACCCACTGTTAACACTATGTTCTTTTGAGGGTCATACTACCTATTCAATTGCTCCATCAAACGGATTAGAAATGAGAATACATGCTTGAAAAATGAGTTAAAAAACTAATACCCTACTTGAATTACGTGAAAAGTAACTTAAAAGTAGTTTTTACCCCTCATTTTAACATTTCATTTGAGCTTGAGATTGTTGGAGCTTTGGAGGTGTTTTCCCCCTTGATTTTCACTAGCTGATTTCGAGAGATTCTACGGACAATTCTTGGCATCGTCTGGACCAGGTAGGAGCTAAACTTGTGCTCTTCAATTGCATTCTTTCCTTTTTGAGTTCTGAGCATGTTTCCCTACTTTTTTGAGCCTTTGGGGTTTGAACAATTCGTTCTGACCCCATCGCACCCTGTTTGTATCGAAAGGCGCGATGCATACTGGGCTATCCACTAGCCAGTCAGTATGCAGCGTACCCAGTACACAGCTGAGGTGCGATGGGCGCAAGGAGGGAAACTTGTGCAATGTTTTTTCATGGAAATTTTGCCTGTTTTTTGCCAAATTAGGATCCTGACTCTTCTCTTGTTTACTTTCAGAGATTCATCAGAGAAAAATGGTTGTTACATGGTGAGAATGCTAGCATGAAGAAGAGGACATGGTTGCTTTACATGATCTGGGTACAGTAACTGCATTGCATAACTGTGGTTTGCTCAAGTTCTTCTGCATCTCTAGTATGAGGCAACAGATCAACTTGTTGCAATACTTCCTCGATGCATGGGATCCTACCAACCAGGTGTTCCAGATCAGAGGAAAATCCATCCCCTTGACTGTCGTGGACATCTACTTTTTGACCGGTTTATTGAGGCGTGGTTCCCCTCTCTCACTATCAATTTCCACCTGTGGGGGTGTGTTACACAGTATTTTGTCACCGTCCCTGTTACCCCTTCTCCCGTACATTGGAGGACCTATTCTGGGACCTCTGAGAAGTGACATAACTTGAAAATACCTGCATTGTATCCCTTAGAGTATGTACTTCATATGCCCTGAAGACACCTTCTGCAAAATACCCAAAAATATAGCCCTTTCTCCATTGGCGTTGTTCCACAGTGTATCACTCGCGCCAATGGGGAAAATCCTCCAAAGAGGGCGCACCAGCTGGCGCTCTGTCTCAGAGTCACACTAGCACCAACCCAGTTGGGTAAAGTTTTTAACAAACAAACTTCCGAAGGTTCCTTCTAACCTATCCATGAACTAATTCCAGTTTCAGTTAGTTCAGTTGGACTTCGAATCTCCCAAGGAGGGAAGTAGTTCTCCACCTCTCATGGAAGCTTCCTAATGATAAGGACAATCCCATGAATCAAGTGGATGGTCTTATCCACTCCTCCTACCTCTATATAAGCTTGTTCCTTTGCCTTTGACAAGCTAGTTAGTAATTCTACTTTTCAAGCTCCCAAATCTAAGTCCCAAAGTCTGAGAATTGCTAAGCTCATGTTACAAGAGGTCTTGTTCATCCCCATAAGGCTACATCTTTAAGGAGGAGATCCATGTCCAAGTAATCAAGGAGAGAGAGGCTTGTTCCCATCCCCTACAAGCTTTGCAAGGCATGTGTTGCTGGATCACCCAGCCAAAGGAGGATTTGATGTCAGAACTTGGTTGTATTCTCTTTTGTTTATCAATAATAATAGACGACTATCATTATGGTTCCACTCATGTGTCTTTATTATGATGTTTTGAGTTGTATCCTTTCTGACTGATACATAGTTGCATTTCTTGGATTTTATGCTTGTTTTTGTCTTGTTCTTTGCATGTGCAGGTGTCTATTCACAAGGATTGTGAAGATTGTGACCAGCTAAAGCGAAAGAACGGAAGTGACAACTCTCCTACGAATATAAGCATTGGATTGAAGGTAGGCTCTCATCATTGGCCTTTACTTTGAAATTAGGAACCTATGTGTTAGCATTGTTTGATTGTTGCTAGACCCCATTTAGGCTAGTGGTATCACCTCTGTCCGCAGAGGGGATTTACCTATACAACAATTTGGTGACTCTGCTAGGGATCCGGCTTTTGCCTTGTTTGTTTATCTTTTCTTGTTGTTTGATTTGTAAACTATTAGACGGAGCCTGAAGTCTAGCCAGATATTCTTCGAAATGTTATTGCTTTGCATTAGCGAAGTAGATCAACACTACTTCAGTCCATCTCCAATTTGGTTTGCAAGCTGAACGACTTAGGACTAGCCTTGTTCCTTGATTGTTTCCTTGGTTTCTCCCGCTTGTTTAGCTTTTTGGGTTGGATACCTGTGTTGTTTTGCCTCTTGAGAGTACTTAGGTATTACTGGTTTAGCCTTGGCTCTTTTGTTTTTTATTTTTCCATAGCAAACTCGACTAGCGCTAGTTTATAGTGTGACAGTTGCGCCAGTTGGCGCATGTTGCACACTTACAACCTGTGCCAATCCCTGAAAGGCGCTAGTTGCAGCCTGACAATCGCGCCAGGCCTGTAAACTTTTGAAGTTTGCTTGGTTCTCAACTTTTTGAGCTTTGGTTTTGTCCTAAGTACCTTTATTAGACTACTGGAGTGTGTTGGAGTGTGATTTGACTGGTTTCAATCGCTACCCTTTGGGTGTTTGCTTTTTTCTATCGATTTCACATTTCTAGCCCTAGGGCATCTAGTGGCCTTGTGAATCGAGCCTTCCTAAGGTGTTTTGATCTTTCTGTTGTCCAGTCGACTCTCTTGTTTCCTCCCTTACACTTGTTTGGTAGTTGTGAATCATTTCGTTGCATTATTTAGGTGATTTGCTTCGTCTTCACTTGAATTCCGCTTCATCTCACTTTGAGCCCAGATCACACGGCTCATTGTTGTCTTTGGGACCTTTTTTATTCCTTGGATGTTTGATTTGTGTTTTGAGGAACTGAATTTGTGTGTATTGGTTAGAATTTGTTTTTATTATTTCTCAAAAGCTATTTAGTGCATTTTTCCATTATCGAAAAGAAAAATCTCTTTTGCTTTCAATCAGTTAATGAAAGTTAGGACTTTTCATTTCAATTAGTGAATTAGTAATCTTAAAAGAAAAGTTTATTGATTTGCATTAGTTGCATTAGGGAAACTCTTTGTTGTTTGTGATCGTTTCGTTTTCATGAAATCTCTCTAACTCTCTTGTAATTAGCATTCATCGAATGGAATGACATGTTTTGGCATATAGATTGCATTTAGGGATTTTGAGAAATCACATACGGTAGGACCTGAAAACCGAAACTTAACTCAAGATCAACTTTAAAATAAATCGAATGAACTTAAAAACACATTGGAACATAACGCTCACATTCTAGAGGTCTAGGCTAGAGACATGCTCCGACATAGTTAAACCTAGTCACTTTTGTTCTCACATTAAGGTTGGGTGATTCCTCCTTGTGTGACTCAACTGTGGTCTAGTACGGACTTGTGCTCCCACATACCGTTGCATATATATGGGGAGACTCCACTAGGTTATCACCCTTGATCCACGGAACCCATGTTTTCCGCCTTACAGCCCGTAACACACCGAACACAGCATTCGGGAAGATTAACTGTCGTACGGGAAGTCTTTGGCTTTCATATGATTGCTAAGGTGTATATGCAGTTTTATAGATTGTCTGGTAAACCCCTTGCGTAGTTTCTCCAGACTAGTCACTTTTTGATCCTTTTTGGACTCCTTAAAAGAAAAGGCTCACTTGAGCATTTGTCACTTCGGGCTCACTAAATATTCGAAGGTGACTAGAGTCATCTTTTTTCCTTTTCTCGACTCTTAAAACATGAAAAGTTCAACTTGTGTCCTAATGTCTTAAAAATTTATTCGACCACGATTACATTTACCTTGTTAGATCTTGTTTGTGTTAGTTTTGAGTAGGGTCTTTCATCATTAGCTTGTCTAGGATTTTTGAATTCAATCATCCTGGCGGATCCATCGATCCCATCTCCCATCCCGACTGACCAAGGGTCTCCTTCTTCTGCTGCTCCTGAGACACCAGTTTGTGGTGAAACTTTCCCTGTTATTCCAAGTGTCCAACCATTGAACTCTCGTGCTCCAGAGGATGAGCTTCACGATTTGTTTTGGAACCCTGTTTGGGAACCTTATGAAGAGGATTATCCCTCTACTCCTACTAGTGTTTCGACCCCGATGGCTTCCTCTGATATGGAGGACACATCTCCTGTATCGAGTGGAACACCTGTTATGTCAAGTATTGAGACTCCTATCCCAGCCACATCCCCGGTCATATCTACGCCCTACACTGTTACACCTCTCAGTATTATAGTGCTTGTGCGTTATAGATCTCTGAGGGATGTCATGGGCTCTAGGAACTCCTCTTCTGGTACCGTGTGGGATAATAACATCGTTCCCACTACGGATATTTTGTTTCCCAAGTTCACAATACTGTTGTCACGTTAGTTCCGACCAATCCGATCGTTTGTGTCGCATTATTGACTCCGGTTGCTAGTTCCGTTACGGCATCTTCCATCGTAACTACTGTTGTCGGCTAATCCCGTGGTCCAGTACATAGTGGTCAATCGGCACATGCTACTAGAGTTGTTCATCTTGCAAGCAGTGCCCCGCCTTCTTCTGATGCCATTTCAGCAGGGGGGCATATTCTCAGTACTTGCATGCTGTCCAAAATCCAGGCGCGCAAGGCCCCTATTATGACCCTATAGGTCATCATTTGTATACCTCCTTTCCAGCTCAACCCGTGGTTGAGTCTTCATTTCCGTTGAATGTTGCTTGGGGTACCACTGGTTATGGTGGTGGCCAATTCCATCCGGATCAAGGGCAGCCATATCAAGGACCATCATACCAAGGTCAGCCATCCTACACGTAGCCTAATTATGGGCAGCAGTATTATGGCCAAACCTATCCAGGGCAACCTGGAGGCTCGCAAGGACAACCCTCCCAGGGACAACCTTCGGCCTCTGGTGGTCCATCTTTTACCTATCTTGGGCAACCTTCTAGAAACCCGGGAAAACCTTACGCGCATCAAGGACAACCTGGAACCCAGCAAGGGTACCCTTCTGGGCAGGGTGGCCAGCCTTACATGTAGCAAGGCCAGCCCGCTACTTAGCCTAGTCAACCATCTGGTCTGCAAGGACAACCTTCAGTTGTGCAAGGACAACCAAACACCCAGCAAGCTCAACCTTCTGGGCAAGTAGGTCCGTCACAGATCCAACCAGGACAACCTTCCAGCCAGATGGCCCAACCTCAGTCTTCTCAAGGATATCTCTATGGGCCTGCTCAATCGGGCATGCAGATGGCCCCTGCTTCTCAAGCTCAACCCGGTTATCAGCCCCAGAATAAAACTGGTCTCCAGCCACAAGGTGGGTATCAATCCCAACCTTCTTATCAAACGCAGCCTGGTTCCCAGGCTCAATATGGAGCCCAGCAACCGTATGGATACCAGCAACCCCAAGGGAAAAATCAATTTGCCCCGTATCAAAATTATCAACAGCCGCAGGTCACCCCTTATCAAAATTACCAGCAACCAAATGTTGCTCCTGCAGGTCAGTATGGTAACCAATGGGGTGTTGGGGAGCAGATCCAGAATCAACCATCCGGTTATGGATATAACCCTTATGGATAGAGTTCCTATGGACAAGGTCCTTTTGGACCTGGTCTGCCTGGACAAGGTCAATGGGGGAAACCAGCAACTAGATGGAACTCTTGCCCTACCTCATATCCACAGATGTCCTTCAACCCACAGCTACCATTTCTAGCAACGTTGGAACTGCCCGATGTGTCGAAATTAACCAATGATCCTATCTTGCATAATCCACAATGGCCACTAGTTCCAACTAAAATACCCGGTGATTGTCCCAAATTCGACGGCAAAGCTGGAGAGGATCCTCAAGCCCATGTAATGACTTATCACCTTTGGTGTTCGTCCAATTCATGGATTGATGATTCAGTTCGGCTTCACCTGTTTCAAAGGACTCTCACCTGCTCCGCTACTAAATGGTACATTGAATTGACCCGTGCATCTTTTCAAGATTTCAATTCATTGGCAATGACATTCCTCACTCATTTTTAGTTACCCATTCGGTACGAGACAGGAACGCATCTCCTTACGTCTCTCAAGCAGGACACAGCTATGCACATCTCTGATCATATACATGAATGGAGAAGGCGTCGTCGGTTGATCAAGTTTTGGATTCCTGATCAACTCCTCACCGACTAGTTCACAACTTCCTTTGTCCTTAAGATCGCACGGGACATTGCTATGGGAGCTTGTGTGACTGAAGAGCAAGCTATTGCGTGTGCCCAGTACCTTGACTTAGTTTATTCTCAGTCAGGTAATTTATATGAGTATTTTCCTGATGCCCCAAGACCCGGTACATCCAAGGCTCCACCAAAGCCATCTGTTGATGGAGTTATTGGCTCTGTAAATCCATCGTCCAAAAAATCATCCTCGAACCCTGGCAAGCAAAAATCTAATGCTTCTAACAAAAACACTTCTCAGGGTGGTTCAAATTCTAGAAGTACTTATGAGGTTAACGCTGTCCAGTCCACCACGACGAACAAGGCCTCGAAAGGAAAGAAAAAGGGGAAAGCAAAGAATAAGTTTGAGCAACCTAAACAGGACTCCTCCAAACCTCCCTCTGAGGAAGGAGCCAAGCGTAAACCCAAGTATCCTTGTCTTATCTACGATGAGGATCACTATACCAAATACTACCCAAGGTGGTCTGAGGTTAGTCGTTTATTGAAGGGCACTCCTGGGATTCCTGCAGTTCTTAAAGAACCTTTCCCCTCTCAACAGACTCAAATGGTGGCTGATCCATCTTCATCTTCTTCTCCCTTTGGTTCCCAAGTGTTCATGGCTGGATCCATTCCCGTTCATGTAACGGCTCGAACAAAGGAGCATCCGTCATCCGCCAGGAAGGATCCTGAGGTTCCCTCAAGCACTCCTCCGTCCAGTTCGGGTCCCCTCCACATCGAAAGACCTATTACTGAGACAACGATCCGACCCCCTCCCAAAGGAGTACTCCGGAGATCATCTTACAACCCAAATGCTCGTGCTGCCCAGCACTATAGCATAGTTGAGGACTTAGTGCAGGCTCCATCGGCTATGTCCGCTTTAGAAGTTCTCCAGAGCTGCCCCCCTCAGAGGAAGTCCCTACTATCGGCCATCGGTGGCATCGACCCGGCAGATTCGGACTTGATCACCTTTGATCTCGAGAGCCATGTCCCAATACTGCCTCATCAAATCGCCTTCCTCATACAAGTCATCATCAATTTGAAAACGATCCATCGTATGGTTATTGATGAAGGCGTGTCAACTTGCATCATGTCTATTGCTTGTTGAAAAGTGAACGGATCTCTGACTTTGAGCCAGTCTCCTACGATGCTGGAAGCCTTTGATGGGAGAGAATCTCATCCCTATGGTATCCTTCAATGATTGCCGATTACTTTAGAAGGGAAAACCGTTGAAGTGGAAGTTGAGGTCGTTGACACAAATCTTACTTACAACCTCCTTCTGGGCCGGAGTTGGACATATGCCATGCGTGCCGTGGCTTCATCCCTCTTCCATGTCATTCGTTTCCCTCACCAGCAGAAAATTGTCACAGTAAACTAGCTCTCCTTCTTCGCTTCTTCTTCTTAAGGCAATGTGCCTTTCGTAGAGCATACCTCCATCCCTTTCGAGAGTGTGGGAGTCGGGCTCTTCAAAGATCCCGCCCTCACGGGTGTTTTTTTGCTCCCACCTCCAAACCTCACCTCCATCAATATGATTTCAGTTCGTCTGGATCCTTGGGTCTTCCCCCCCATCGACCAGATAGAATCGTGGGGCGAGGAGATTCCGTTGAGTACCGCCGAGCTCAACTACATCGAAATCGCTACTATATTGACTCCTCCTGCTGAATCTGCTTCTGTAAGCGAAGCTCTTGACTCATACGACTATTCCCCTTGGCTTGGAGAATGTGCCTCCTCAGATCCATTAAATGAAATATTTCCTTCTGACAAAGCCATCATAGAGACCATGTCTCTCGAGGAACCTCCGTGGTTCAATCTTCATCACCGTTCCTCGTTTCTCCCAACCCTTCGGGAAACGTTGGCTTGTCTCGAGTAGTTTGCTTCGTGTCTCCCTTCAAAACCTCTTCAGAAACCTATTTAGGTTTATCAAGTATCTTCTGAAGGGAATTTGGGGAACATTACGTAGACCCAACCTATCGACATCTCTGTCAAACCAGGGATTGTTGAGAACATCTACATAGGAGTCACTTGCACTCTTGAGGAAATTCAAATCTATATAGCTCTTTTTCGTGAGTTCCGTGACGTCTTTGCATGGTCATATGAAGAGATGCCCGGCATTGATCCAAACATCGTAGTGCATGAGATACCTACGTATCCAGGAGCTAAACCTGTTCGTCAGCGTTTACGCCCTGTGCACCCCCGCAAGGCTGCAGCAATTAAAGCGGAAGTTGAAAAACTTCTTAAAGCTAGTTTCATTTACCCTATACCGCTCACAGATTGGGTCTCTAACATTGTCCCTGTAGATAAAAAGCATGGTACTATTCACATCTGTGTCGATTATCGCGATATTAACCGAGCTTGCCCGAAAGATAACTACGCCACACCATTCATTGACCAGCTCATTGATGAGTGTGCTGGGAGTGAGATATATTCGTTCATGGATGGCTTTTCTGGCTACAACCAGATTAATATCGCACCTACCGATCAACACAAGACGGCCTTTATCTATCCGTGGGGTACTTTCTCTTATAAAAAGCTCCCTTTTAGTCTCAAGAATGCCGATGCCACTTTTCAACGTGCGATGTCTTACGCCTTTCATGATATTCAGCACATCGTACAGCCTTATCTGGATGACCTTCCCGCTCATTCGACTAAGCGCCAAGACCATCTGTCATATCTCCGCGCGATTTTTCTCCGCTATCGACACTACAATATCTGACTTAATCCGCATAAATGTGTCTTCTGCGTAGAATCTGGTCGACTTCTCAGGTTTATCGTCTCCCGAGAGGGCATCTGCTTGGATCCCCTTAAAGTTGAATCCATTTTAAACCTTCCTCCCCCTGCTTCTTTGCGGCAACTTCAGAGTTTTCAAGGTAAAGAAAATTTCTTACGACGATTTATCTCGAATTATGCGGAGGTGGCAAAAGGTTTCACGCGGTTACTCAAGTGTGACACCCTGTTTCGGTGGGATGCCATAGCTGAAGAGTCTTTTGCACATCTTAAAACTCTTTTGGTTTCTGCCCCTTTGTTGTGGCCTCCAAATTATCATCACGATTACACGTTGTATCTGGCCACTGCTGACACCACCATCGGTATGGTTCTGGTTCAGGATGATGATGATGGCACTAAACACATTATTTATTACCTTAGCCGCAATTTGTTAGACACAGAATCTCGATATGCTTATATCGAGAAGTTGGCACTAGCTGTTATTTCCGCTGTGCAATGCTTCCGTCATTACATCTTGTTGCGTACCACGACAGTGATCTCCGATTGCAACCCTATGACCTACATTCTATCACGCCAGTTGTTGGGGGGAAATACTCGAAGTGGATAGTCATCCTCCAAGAGTTTTACTTGGAATTTACTACTGCCAAGTCTAAGAAATCACTTGTCTTCGCTGAGTTGTTGTGTTCTTTGCCATCTTTTGCTGCCTCCTCTCAGTTAGAGGATTCCATTCCAGACGAAACTCTCTTCCTCATTAGCACCCTCGATCCCTGGTACGGGGATATTATTGTCTACTTATAGGCATCCTCCTTCTATCCCGAGACCTCCAAGGATGCTCGTCGATGGATCCGACATCAAGCCCAACCATATCGCATCATTGGGGACACCCTATACCGTCTCGGTGTTGATTCTGTCCTTCGCCGATGCTTGACTCTTGAAGAAGTAGAGAGAGTTTTGAATGACTGCCACTCTGGTGCATGTGGTGGTCACATGTCTGGATATGCCACTGCACAGAAAATCCTCCGTGCTGGTTATTTTTGGCCCTCCATTTTCAAGGATTGCATTCTTGTTGTTCGTTCATGTCATGAGTGCCAGATTTACCAATGGAAGATGCGTGCACCCCGTGCTCCACTGCACCCCATTGTAACCCTCGGTCCTTTTGCCAAATGGGGCATCGATTATATGACCTGTAACCCTCGCTCGGCTAGGGGGCATGGGTACATCATCATTGTTGTTGATTATTTCACGAAATGGGCCATGGTGATGCCTACATTGTCTGAAGACGGTCACACCGTGGCGCAGTTTTTGTTCAACCATGTTATTTCACGGTTCGGAGTACCCCAAGCCATCGTCACTGATCATGGAAAGCATTTTCGTAATCACATGATGACCGAGTTAACAACCCAGTTGGGTCTTAGGCATGATAGTTCGACCCCGTACTATCCTCAGGCAAACGGAGCAAGTGTAAGTCGTGAACAAGGTTTTGGTCATGATGCTTCAAAGAACTATTGGCATGCATAATTCCAATTGGCATCTGATGTTGTTCTCTGCTTTGTGGGCTTACGGTACCTCCGTGAAGGACACCACCGGTTTCACTCCCTTTCAGTTAGTTTACAGACTGGAGGCGACCCTTCCTATTGAGTGTGAGATTCCTTCATTAAAGATAGTTGTCGAATTGCTTCCTGATACTACTCTAGTAGAAGAGCATCTTCTTTACTTAGAACAGCTGTACGAGACTCATCATCTAGCCTCCTTAGCTATTTAAGCTCAGAAGAAGTGAGTGAAAACTCACTTCGATAATACTGTTAACCCCCGCTCTTTCATTGAGGGAGACTTAGTACTGCTCTATGATCAAGCTAACGATAAGCTGGGGGCAGGAAAATTCAAGCCTATGTGGCACGGGCCCTACATTGTGAAAAGAGTTTTTGCAAAAAGGCGCCTACGAGCTTATTGATTATGAAGGCAATCCCCTAGATAAGCCCCGAAATGGGCTTTATCTGAAAAAATACTATGCATGAGTCCAGGCACTCTCTTTTTGTACATCGTGTGCTTTCAGCAAGTGTGTTGTGTGTGCATGTTTTTATATTTTTGTCTTGGTATGTCGGCGTGATTGCCGCTTATTGTGTCTTTTGCTTCTTGAATAGATGTCTGGATCGCCTTACATTGGTTTCACTGATGGTGCTTCCCATAGTACACGCAGCTTGTCATCTGCGGCATGGGTGATCTATGATCCTCATGGTGAGTTAGTAGACATTCAAGGGGTTTGTCTAGGTTTTACAATGAACAATGTTGTTGAATATAGTGTTGTGATTGAATTATTAGCTGAGGCGATTAACCTCAGCATTCGCACATTGGTTGTGAACTTGGACTCTCAGCTTGTAGTCCACCAACTCAACGGGTGTTATTCCATCAGAGATCATCGATTTTAAGGTTGTATTTACGTGTTAAGTTATTAGAAAGGGATTTTGATTTCATTACTTATCAGCATATTCCGAGACGACTTAATACATTAACTGATGCATTAGCTAATTATGTGTTGGACAGGCATTTGCATAACATGTGATTCAACATAACACAAGAAGCATAAAGTACAATAAACCATAAAACATATGTATATCTATATGTGTGTGTCCAAAATGTTTGCACCCCGTGCATCATCAAAAAATAATACATGTTTGTCTGAATACATCCTAACACAACATGTCTCTCAAAAAATATGCATGAAAGGAAAAGCCTAGATATCTAGTCTCGGTGGTGCTCATGGTAGCACGTCACCACTCGCACTAGACGCCTCAGGAGCTGTTGGATGGGAGTTGGCACCCCCACTGTGTGCCTCTGGTATGGTAGCGGGACATCCGCCAGCCGAGCGTAATCTGGAATCCCTCGAGTGATAGCCTCGAGGTTCTGGATGAGCTCCCCTTTGTCACCACCCTCCTCCTGAGGATCTGCTACTGCTGCTGCTACTGCTGGATGTCTCCTCGCAATGGGAGACATGCCAGCTAGACGCTCTGGGCCGACATCTGCATATGCATATAAAGGTCATTAGGACAAGCATGTACTAACAAAAATATCATAAAAACACAAAATCATAAAATGACGACGTACTAATCTCCTCGTCCCAGTCCTCTCCCTCTGGCAGGGGAAGGTTAGGGTCTCCAGTGAAGTCTGTCCCCACATACGGCCAGTCTTCGACCACTGTCTGCTGGCCGCCACCACCCCTCGGCATCAGTGCCACCCATCGAGCCATCCTCGTCTCTCGAGGTGTTGGGTCTGCTACAAAGGCCCTTTGGCCCTGGAAGCTTGGCACACGTTCCAAGAAGAACGTCACCAAGATGGAACCATACCTGAACTGTTGCAGCTTGCCTCGCTTGGCCTTTTTCAGCTGCCTCTTCATATTGGTCGTCACAGCTGACGCCCAATTGAAGATCGTCGGGCTAAGGCACTCTGTTGCTAATAACAGGTGGTTCTTCGTAGCTTCGTGGGGCGCTTGTGCCCCTGCAGCTCGTGTAAAGGTGAATAGAAATGCTCTCAGTGTTAGGTCCTGAACAATGGGGATATCCACCTTCGAACTACCCTGCCCATATTTTGCCTCCAGGAAAACTCGAGACTTCACCTCATCCATCTTCTCTCCAGATGGCCTACTCCCAGTCAATCAAGGCACCGGCCCTCGTCGTGAAAATCCAGTCAGGAAGTAGACATCAGACACGTCTAACTCCAGCACCTGGTCCCGTATCTGGAACACCTGTTCCTCTACATCCCATAAGTTGATCAGGTATTGTAGGAGCTTTGGATGAGCTCGTAAATAGGATAGCATGAAGTATTTTTCGAGCCCACACGGTATGAGAGCTTCCATGCAATCCTCATCCGCCAAAGCCAATGTGTCCACTTGGTCATGTTCCCATTCCTTCCATACAATCACCATTTTTGTGGATTGTCCTGCGAATACAAGCCAAAATAGTGAATTAGATCCTTAAGTAACTTGAGATTACAGGTAAAAAGGGTTTGAATTTGTTAGAACTTGCCAAAAAATACGCGCGGCCGTTGGCGCAACTGTTTCTAAAACAGTCGCGCCCATGGGCGCGCACCCTATGGGAAAATTGCCCCATTGGCACGGGTCCATGCCTGAAACCCGCGCCAATGGGCGCAACCCCTAAATTCAAAATCCACCCCATAGGGGATGAAAATGCAACAAAAAAAAAATCTAGACGGATGGAAATGGAGCTAAGGACAAGAACTCTTACCTGGCACTGACGTCGCTCAAAATGGTACACTGGATTGGTCGCAATCGTCAACTGAAAGTCGCACTCCAAAAAGCCCTAATGTCGCTCTCCAAAGGTAAAAAGTGAAAAGTAATTTTTATTTACCATTTTCACCATTTTATAACTTTTGAACCCTAAATAGGCTTTAAAAATTCATTTTATGAATATTTTTATGAATATTTGTGTCGAAAATGGATTTTACGCTGATTTCTTGTGCAGCGACAGGTGTTTATGCAGCTTTGATGGTGAAACGAGTTGTATTTTATACTTTTTTGGACTCGGTAAATACACGAAAAAGTTACTTCAGAGTCATATTTTGCTCTTTTCTGACTCTCTAAACGTGAAAAGAATGCCGAGTTGGTCCTCTCGACTCGTTAAATGGACATGAGAGGTGGTCATCTTTAAACCCTTTTCCGACCGTTTAAAAATGAAAAGATTGTCGGACCCTTGTCATTTCCGGTTCGTTAATGGTTATGAAACGACGTGGTTCTTATCGCTTTTTTACTTTTTCAGATCAAAGTCACTACTTATGAAAAGTACTCCTTGGTCATAATGATCGAGCGGTTCTTTCAAGCATGGTTTTATACTTTTCGGGCTCGAGAGACACAACTTTATGAAAAAGGACACCCCTGGAGTTTCCTTTTCGCTGTCTTTAAAACTCTCTAAATATGAAAAGACACCGAGTACTTCTTTGTCAGACTTGTTAAAACTTAATGACATCGGATTCTGTCGAAATGACTCCTCTCGAGCATATGCTATCCCCGTCAAGCTTGTCATCCAAAAATAACTGGGGTACTCGCCAAAAATGGTGGGGGAATAAAGGAACCGTAATCATCGTCATGTCGGCAGTATGTCGCTCTTGAACATGGCACTCGTCTGCATTCGTGTCTGGGCGGGGACATCTCATCTTGTTTTACACTTGCCTCCGTGGGTTTAGGTTATCCTGTTTGACCATTCATCTGCTCATTGCCTTGTCACCATGACCCCTGATCATTTGATGTCAAATACTGCCAAGTCTACTGTCATGCTGCCAATATGTTCAAGAGAAGTTGACCTCTGCAGAATGTTCAACCTCCCTCTGATACCTCACACAAAACATTTTATCCTTCTCTGTCTCATGTCGATGATGTGGGAAACATCATGGCCCACCTTCGATCAAGGTCACTTCCTGTCGACTTCAACTCATTATCCAGGAAGTTGATTTAGAGACTCCCTTCAGGTACCTTGGAGCCCGCATGCCTCAATGGCAGGTTCTTCGTGTTCGATGCGATGTTTTCATCATTGGCCTCCGATCGGATGATTCTACGGGTGTTCGACACCAGCTCACTAATTCGCACGCTGTGGATTGTACCTATAGTACCTTGAGGACCATTGTCATTATTGGTGGTACCTCTCGCGTCTATTAACAGTTTTCATCATTGACTGGTAATCAGACGATGTTCTCGCATGTTTGACTTTGAATCCTATATTCACATGCTTGAACTTGTACTTTGTTCCGGTCGAGTTGGAGCACAAGACCCTGGATTTTGTCTGTTGAGATCCAGGTTGCATTTTTGTAGATTATTATAATCACTACATGACTCATTCACTGGATGGCTGTGACCATACCTGAGTCTATTTCATTGATCCTCATCGGATGGCTGCGTCCATACTTGGGATCCAGATCTTTATGTACTCTGCTATGGATGGCTACACCCATACCATGTACATCATGTCTTTGAGATATCAGTTTTACTTCGTGCAGGTTCTCTAGCGGCCATGCTTTCAGTCGACCATGTTCTTGTAAAGCACTTCACCCCTCTTTCTCTCGGGCTTCATGCTTTAGGGGGCATCTGTTACATAGTATTTTGTCACCGTCCCTATTACCCCTTCTCCCATACATTGGAGGACCTATTCCAGGACCTGTGAGAAGTGACATAACTTGAAAACACCTGCATTGTATCCCTTAGAGTATGTACTTCATATGCCCTGAAGACACCTTCTGCAAAATACCCAAAAATATAGCTCTTTCTCCATTGGCGCTGTTCCACAGTGTATCACTCACGCCAATGGGGGAAATCCTCTAAAGAGGGCGTGCCAGCTGGTGCTCTATCTCAGAGTCGCACTAGCACCAACCCAGTTGGGAAAATTTTTTAACAAACAAACTTCTCAAGGTTCCTTCTAACCTATCCATGAACTGATTCCAGTTTGAGTTAGTTCAGTTGGGCTTCGAATCTCCCAAGGAGGGAAGTAGTTCTCCACCTCTCATGGAAGCTTCCTAATGATAAGGACAATCCCATGAATCAAGTGGATGGTCTTATCTACTCCTCCTACCTCTATATAAGCTTGTTCCTTTGCCTTTGACAAGCTAGTTAGTAATTCTACTTTTCAAGCTCCCAAATCTAAGTCCTTAAGTCTGAGAATTGCTAAGCTCATGTTACAAGAGGTCTTGTTCATCCCCATAAGGCTACATCTTTAAGGAGGAGATCCATGTCCAATTAATCAAGGAGAGAGAGGCTTGTTCCCATCCCCTACAAGCTTTTCAAGGCATGTGTTGCTAATCACCCAGCCAAAGGAGGATTTGACGTCAGAACTTGGTTGTATTCTCTTTTTTTTATCAATAATAATAGACGACTATCATTATGGTTCCACTCATGTGTCTT